>JAQFYZ010000069.1:0-80956 GCA_034695085.1 Cylindroiulus punctatus
AAGACCAGGCCTCCCCCCCCCCCCCCACCCCCTAGCTTGGCTGGCATGTTTACTTGCTTGTTTTCAATAATTTACTCAGAAATAACCAAGCTGAAAACATCTTCAAAAAATTACTACCTTGATCGGCATCCTAATGCTAAGCTGGTATTCAGTCAAGAATTCACCGCACTGTATAAACATTACTTGTAATAAAGTAATACTATATCTGGCTTGCCATCCTTATTACACTTCTATGTCATTTTTTCTTAAATAAAATACAGTTAAGGAAAGATCAATAATACCTGGAATACCAAAAATACAGCTCGGGAAAATGATTCATTATTGAAAAACAGAACAAAAAAAAATGTAAGTTGATGTATCCATTCATACATGTATATTGTAAAGTACACGTTTTTCGCATGTGTCCCTAAGGCACACAAGGACACCATACATCAAAGAGCAGGCAGCATATGTTTGAGAACCTCTGAAGCAGATGAAATAATTAACATTTAAATTAATTAAATCGGAACAACCACGCCTCGACAAGCAACGGAAATATTAATCACACGTGCAGATGCTAAATTTCCAGGCTTGAAACGTAGCTAGTCAATTATAGAAATTCCTTTCGAAGTTTAATCATCGCATTATATAACTTAAGTTCGATGCAACGGAGAAATGCACGTAAAGGTGGCGCCATGGCAACAATTAAAGCCATCTGAAGGCAAATATTCAACAGGAAAAGTGAGAGGGGAAAAAAGGTTGCCACCCTCATTCTCGCATTTGAACAATGGATCATTACAAAGCTAATATCGAGTAAACGTTAATGTTTGCTAAATGAATCAGCTAATTAGCATATTTATAAGGCCTGTGTGCGCGTGCTGCTGGTAACACGGTGGTGTGTTTGCACTTCTTTCTTTGATGGATGGGAACTATCTCGCGAGTACATATAGACTATGCCAGATAATAGGCGAATCCACATTAGACCGTAAACACCACCATCTGTTTTTTATGCAAATCGGAAATACGAATCCGGATGGCGGAGTGTAGGAAACCAAATGCGTCTTGTAGATGTTGTGAGGTTGATGAGACGCAATGCCACAGAGATAATGCAAATTCCGTGTAAAACTGCATGGCTATTCGCAAAGTACCAACAGGAGCGTTTTTACAAAGGTGTATGCAAGTAGTTGACAATAACTGCGCTACACAAAGTGCAGAGAAACGAAAAACATCCTGGATGGAAAGGTTAAATATGGCCATTTACATGTACATGTATAAGACCATATACCAGCATGACTTTGTAATAAGATTCTAGGAAACACATGGAAAATGCATTAAATGACTTATTTGATTAAGCCATATATGGCTGACAAATAAACATATATAGCATGTCCCCCTAAACAATAGCAAGTAGACCCTGCATGTCATCATTTATGACAGCATCATCCTGGTATCAAATATCAGGCATGATCGCTATTTAACCATGTAAACAGGTCGACCTCACTTAAGCAATAATTTAGTGTGAAAGTTTAGCCTGAAATCTAATAGTTACTTAATAGGTAAAATATATTCATTCCTAGTGAAATATATTAATTACTAGCAAATATGAATGAACTATGATATTTATTTATGATAGGGATTTCTGTTATTTATGGTGCACTCAAGTTTATTGCTGCTAAATTCTCTTTACCTAATGTAATATAATACGATGTCAATATCTGGCACATTTATTATTACATTGAATACAAATTACTGTGCACAATATTGTAAGAATTGACATATATGAGAATGCCATATGTCTACATGGAATGGTTGTATGGCAACGAAGTGTGGCCATAAAGTGTTGTACATGGAAATAAAATGACATTTAAACAAGCATATTGCATGTCTATATAGGTCCACTTGTAACCAATTTCTTGTCCAACCATAAACATGGAGTAACTCCTTTTTACATGTACTTACTAATAGAGTACAGACAATATAAATTGAATTGAATTAAGATAGCTGGTCTTTTATAATGCATCACATGATAAAATTGCGCTGGTGCTGCCACCTGGATCACCTGCCTTTTTATGTAAGAAATCACATGCATCAAAAAAAAATACAGACTTTTGCATCTTAAACACTATTTAGAAGTAAAATGTCGACGTATTATCCGCGTTTACTATTAAATGCTGTAAATGGGGTCTACTAAAATTATATTATATGTTGGGCTATGATTTTTTACCATATTTCGCATTCAAGTGCCGATTTTTTTCACCTTGAGCTAGGAAGCACATTACCTATATTTATCGGCAAGTAGCGTTAGCCATCTCCGATGTGCGGTAGAGAAAACTACAACTATGCATGTTCAACACAGACCACCCTAAATGGCTTCTGCCAGGTTGAGCTTCAGTTGTTTAGACTGGCATGTAAAGGTGTTTGTACACAATACAGCCGACTAAAAGCAAGCATGGCACGATGGCCCATAATGGCAAAACATGGAGGAAACACGAAGCTACACCGTACACACGCATTTTCTAAAAGCAGCCACAATATCCATCTTTGTCATCTCTGTGCTCTGCAAATTATGTATAATTACTTTGTGTAACAAAGCATGGCAACATGGTGAATGGCAAATCAGTGTCAGCTTGAGCCAAATTGAAACAGGCAGGGAGGATGCAAAGGCCCTCACGCTTTAGCTCGATCAGATTGTAAGCACGTAGCTCAGAATGATTTATAATGAAATTTCAGTGGGAATTTTACAATGTTTTAATGTCGCCTAGTCTCCACCGTCCAAACGACAGGATGGGAATCAGCTGAGCATGAAATTTTGGCTGCTTTGAAAAATGGACAATGCCGCAGTGGAACGCTATAGAGCACCCACGCATGCATGCATCATCCTCTGATTATATGATCATCTGTCTATGTCACACTTTGGAAACATAACAGTAGTCGTGTCTACATACAAATTCCAGACATTGGCCAAAAAACAGATTGGCTTATAAGTAAACGACTTCAAGCTTTGCATGGTTGCCTACATACAGGAACATATATTCGAAATCTTGGCATTGACCCATTTCAGAAACACAAACATACAACAAGTCTTACTCACTCGATAAACTGTTAGGCAGATTTTTTAAATATTGTTAAAAATATTCAACAACATAGACAAATTCATAATATTTGACCAGCTATCCCAGTTCACCATAAGGACCCCAAACCCTCAAAGATGAATTCAAAACTATCACTATATGGTCACATGCATGCTTTAACTCATCTAAAATAACGCTACCTTATGCACCAAGTCGTTAAGAATGTCACGAGTTGCCTTTATATGCCCAAACACTGTCACCTGATGGCGACATGCTTTGAAATGCTTGGATTTGTTTCGTTTTTTTGGCACATAAGTCATATAGCAGATTTTCTTTGTTTGTTTAGCCTGGAATTCAAGGATTTGACAGCCAACGATCTCAGGTAGGAAGGGAACAAACGGATATAAACAACAAGTTTGAACTTAAGTGAGATGGCCAGACATTAACAAGTTTGGAAGGACGTGGATATTTAAAGACTTTTTAAGGACACAATACGAGAACTATAAGGAAACTGGAAACGCTGTCAAGTAAATAAAAATACAATAGGTTTACATGATTTACTTAAGTTAAGGTATCAAAGCTTTTATGTACATGTAAACATGGTATTAGTTGAATATAAAGAATCCAAAAATAAACTGCACATTACTCCGAGTTGCCAAAAGCGATCTTACCAGAATCTGCTATTTAATGCACTGGCTGGCCATAACGTCTCAGCGTCTTTTGGATCACTCTTTCAGCGGCGCTCTTACATGTTGTGCATTGGATTTCCATCTCCAAGCTAATGGCATTTCATCAAAAGCGAGCTAAAGGTGCTTACGACAAATCTTGCAGAAAAGTTTACGACATGGATTGTTGGTGGGAGCCGGCTTTTTGGACACGTTTACAGGCTAAACATCGAGGCATCGTGAAAAAGCGTTTTCGATTCACTCTTTTATTTCACTTTTTTGGCCGCGAATTTTTTATTCAGGAATTCATTTCATTCATGCGACCAATTCATCAAAACCCAGTGAAGCGCAAACTTGCAAAATCACGGGCTCTGTGTTGAAATATGGCTGGAGTCAAGAGGACGTTAAGAAAAGCGAGAGCGCATCCATTTTGATCGATGACTTTCAAAGAGACCGAATCCAAAACCATACACACTCGCCTGGCCATGTCATAATTTCAGCATCTTAGAAAAGATGTTATCATTTCTCCAGATTTGCATTGTGTCGAAATGAAGAAGAAAAAAGCAAGCAAGGACAAAATCAATTCGCAGCGAGTCTATACACGCGTCTTCGAACAAACAGAAAAGACTTGGAGCAAAAAGCAGGCTCCTTCAATGTTAGCGCTTAACCAGTGTGTAAATGATACCGTGTAATTTACAGGTGGCGCCCTTGGTGTTAAGTCAATTTGACCAATGACCGGTTGGATGCAGAATCACCAGCAGGATCACCCAGCAGTAGAAACCCCACTTTTACTCAATTTAGGTAGTTGACCCAGGTTTAAAAGCAGGGTATAACTGGTTTGTCCTTCAATGGATAGCCTTAAGCTACAGTATGAAATCAAATTTGGTAATGATATGTTTTCTATCCAAACGAGGTGATAACCGCCCAATAATTTGATAATTCCCCTACACTGCAGCGCCATAGTGACCACCCCCATGGCATGACTAAATTAAGCAGGTTACTGAGGTGAATCGCTCAGGGGCATTCACTCATACGGTACAAGTGTCTGTCCAACTTTAGCAACACTGGCACGAGCCCAAATCGGAGGTCCAAAAATCGAATTTCGCAACCACACCCAATTTTGATTCTCACAACTAACCTTCTGTTCGAAGTCTAGGCTAATTTGGCCAGCAGATGTCAACCGTGCGCACAATGGTGCGTTTTGTGAGCTTGACTAATTAGATTACGCATCATGAACCCTGCACTCATTAGGAACATCGATTCGGTAGCTTTTTAAAGCATTTGATTCCAGAGAATCGCCATTATTACCGCCTGGCATCTGCTTTGCAGGATGGCAGCAGCCTCTTGCAGTAGGCGCCTAAAAATACACACGTCTGCCTGGGCTGATTCACGACACATTGTCTCGAAATCAGGAATCAAAATCAATTCTATTAAAACGGGCGTCGTAAACCAGGTGCTTGTTTGGTCAGTTGGCCATCCATTTTTATGTCCTGCCTCCCATCTGGCAGAAAATTATTCCGTCTTCGTTCGCGCTGCCGGCCCAACAACAACAACATGCAGGCCCGATCCAGATTTATAAGTCGAGTTATAAATCGATACTTTACAAAACTAAATGGATCAACAAATAAGATAAAGGAACATGATAGGCACGCCTGGAACAGTTTTATATACCGAAAAGGAACGGCTAGTATTAACTGCGCGCTGGGAGCGGGGGTAATAAAAGTCTATCTGGGGGGAAAAGCGCCAATATAAATTCCCCGAAAATCAAATTTTAATGGCGAGCGCTGCTACGGCGCTCCTGATGGCGGCACCAGTCCATGCTGCGGTCTCAGCGACCATTACATTGCTCAGTTTAACCACAGGTATCGCTACTTCAGGGTCACGTGACTGTTCATCGTGGCCGATTTATGTCGAAATTAAACTGCCCATGTACGGTTGCAACCGTTCCAAGCTAGTTGATAAAAATAGAAAAAAAGACTCACATCTAAGTATACTAACAACACATGCAAAAAGATGCTAATTCATCTACAATGTGTACATGTGAGTCCTATATGAACCAAGTATGATTAAATAGGGAAGAGATGGTTCAATCAAGGTTAGCCACATTTAACCGTCTTAAAATGATTTGAATAACGAAGATTTACGTGTATTTGTTGTGATCTGGGCCTAACACAATTAAAAATGTACACCAAATGCATATGATATGAAACAAACGCGTATCCATAAGGCAATTCTGGCCAATGTGTTGCAACATTTTGTTTATTATGTCACAGATATACGTTTGGCATGTAGAACCTATTGAGATTCAAGTTTGCAATTGGGCTCAATGAGCAGAAATCGGGCAAATGTATTGCATGATATCTTTGACCACAAAAACTTAAGTCGATGAATGATTGTGCATTATCGTGTACATGTATGAAAACCTATGTAACATATTTCTTGATGTACATGTAGGCTATGCACTGAATTTCAATTGAAAATCGTAAATTAGAATTTTACAAAAAAAAATACCTTACGTTGTTCAAAAGTAATGGTAAACATTAATTATCTTAACGTTCCCTGACTACTTTGCAGAAAAGTAAGAACCCTGTACAGTGCATATACATGTACGTATCATAATGTACATGTCCGTGACACGTTCGTTAATATGCAATGGATCTCTTTTAAGGGTGAGATTATGCATTAAAAAACGGCAGTTGAAACATGCAACGTATAAATATGCAAATATAGAATATAATTATGTAGACCGGGAGTTACATAACTTAATATACGAGCTCTACGCTGCATTTACATGAAATATAACAATCGAGCAATTTTGAGTAATCAAATTACATAAAAGTTATTTCCTACATCCTACGAGCCCATCAATACGTGAACATAATATCTCAGACAAACAGGAAGGTACACAGACATTTTTATAAAAGATGATCACAATGAATTCATAAACGACGTAATAACCAAGATGTCTCTAATCTACTTTCTACAGATTTCCTCATAACGTTTAGATAAAATTTCGCTCGACAATCAATATTGCTGCGTGCCTATCTTATTTTCCGATAAATGTACCAAAGTAAAAGAAGAAGCCGAAAAACTGCCGCATTCGTCTTGTTTTCAAGCTTTCTTTTCAAGTTATCCTTTATAAAAACGCACGCAATGCAGTATACACAACGCACACGTGTAATGTATTTGATAAGATAAACTGAACATTTGAAATCCGCTATTAATCTTACAGAATTCATACTCCCAACATTTCTGCACAAATATTTTTCAAAAAGGAGCTAACATTCGGGCTTTTTTTGTCCAATTTTGTCTTGGCAACGCGACGAAAGGAGTTGCATCATTTTCCCATCGAATTCGAATACGTCCATAACAGATGCTAATAAAAAGCAAAGCCTACACTCGTTTTTCCACATTTTATCGATTAACTACATTATACAATGCTGTGGTTCTATTCCAAATGTACAGAGTGTGTATTACCCTTCAAACTAAAGCATGCCAAACATGTATTAAGTGTAATTCTGCATATGCAGTGTAATGCATATGCATTACAAGTATCTACCAAGTGTTAATCTACTAAATTCAGACAACCAAGATTTACAAATGTACATGTGCCAATACAATGTAATGTAATGTACAAAATATTTTGCCCGGCTCCACCATAGTGACAATCAATAAGTGTGCTTCTCCTAACGGATAGGCAGGTTTTAGGGTTAAATTGCATCACATTCCTCTTGCTCGTTTTCTCTTACTTTTTAAGGTAAATTTAAATTCCCTGATACTTCCCTGTATTCCAGGTAGTAATAGTATACATCATTCTGTTGTTTAGGAATCGACTAATAAGTGAAAGTTGGTTTTAGGTAAAGTCGACCAGAATTGTGACCTTCGGAATGACAAAACCTTATTTTGTAAATATTTTCGAATATGATGTCTGAACATTTGAATCTCTTTTTAGCGATCATTGCAAACAATAGAATAGTTTGCGCTATCATGACTTCAGTATTTCTATTAATAACTCCAGAACAGAGCTAGATTAATTGCTTTCAATAATGACTTATCAGGTAAACAGTATCTCTCTTTAATGCGTTGGCATTGCCAATCTCTTACTTAACTGCATCCAGTCTGTAAATGTGCATGTACTGTAAGTACAGTATATCGACAACCTGCTCTGATAAAGCAATCTTCAACCTTCAGAATGGTTGTTGTACTCCAGGCGAAATGTTTCCAAACGGCAAATTTTCTTAACACAAGAAAAAAATATACCCAACACATACACAAGTATGAAGACATGAGAATGATTGTTGAATTTGAAAGTGCCTCTTTTACCGTATGGATTCGTTGCAGATCTAAACGTGATTAGCAAGTCGTTCAAGTCTTCACGCTCAATTGCATCTCATTAGCAAAAACACGTAAAAAATGAGATTAAGTGTAGTTTGGTCGCATTAAGAGAGTTTCGAAGTATAATTAAGTAGGCGCAAATAAAACATAGGATTGAGTGCATGTAAAATACACATTATGGGGATGCCCCATCTACACATCATGTACGGTCATGTAAGTCAGTTTAAACAAAAGAAAAAAAGAAAACGAACGAAAAATCCAAAAAAATTATTAACAGGAAAATTACCAACAAATAAGAAAGTTGTCATTCTAACTGGAAAGAGGAGTTGAAGTAGTGTGCACATCCAAGTAGAGTATACAGTGTGTTAATAATAATAACACTAATTCCGCAGGTCATTATAATTCGATCAATCCGAAACATTTAAGAACTGTAAATTAGTATTGGTGCTGATATTTTAGAATCAATGCTTTTTAAGTTGTTTGAAGAGTAAATGAATATTTCCATGACAGCGTGCACGGCTTATCAATATACTACATGGTCATGGGGTCAATGTTCATTATTTTATGTCGCATGTTATATCCCTACAAAGCAGTATGTCAGTCCATATCTACTGAATTAATTCCATCATTCCATTCGAATCTGATATTTCGAATATCATTAACCACAAGTGATTAATGGTCGAAAATGTCAAAAAGATTGATGATAAAATATTAAACGGCCTCCTCATTTCGAATGATCTCAGCTTGAAGTACCGTACATATGCATAGCAAATTAATTTAAGCACTGAGACTGTTAATTGAAGTCAGAAACGAATTTATACAAGCAGGAATAGACATGTTTGTTTGCAATTTTTACATTAGCTCAAGCGTAGAAAATAATCCACTCAGTGGACTATGAGTGCATGTTCAAGTTCAATGAACTGAGCTGGTCGCCGATTATTAACCGTCCACGTACTAAGTGATGTCCACTCAAAGTGGTCAATATTTGGTGGAAGCACTTACAAAAAACATCCCACGGCATTAATTAATCATAAATTTCGTCAATGGTACCTCATAACGATATTGAATTTCATTCGCATGATGGCACCATACATTGTGTTGGTTCAACAAAACCAGTTTTCAAAACATTTTCGGGCTTCATAATCTTACAAATACTGGGAAACTGCTTGCATTCCAACAGAATAAACATGTTTTCGAAGTTCGTATAAACGATAATTCAATAAATATGAAAGTGTGGATGTTATTTTAGCAATAATAAACGGTCTTTCCCCAAATACATGTAGGCGTTACAAAACACAATGCTTTCAGTAAGTAAGCAAAATATTGCATTATATATACATGTAGAATGCGTGCTTCAAAACAGGTTGCAAAATTCCCAAAAATATGTTGCGTCCTTTGATCTTTCAAGTTACCCAGGTACAGCATGCGCATAATGTACATGCATGTTTCCCATACATGTGCAAATAACGCGTGATCTAGCATTATAGTTGTGGAACATTTACTACATATGGTTGTGGATACAAACAGGGTATAAACTATTTTGACCTGCTCGGTTTGGGGTGCCAGCAATCAAAACAGCACATCGAATCCCAAATCAAGCAATTTTAAGTTAACAAAACTATCATAAAATATGTATACTGTATGACCTCAGCATAAATCCCCAAATTGTATACGCTAACTCCATTCAAGCAATTAACCAAACATTCAGGTAAATATCAAGCCCCGGATAAACATGAGTGCATATAAAATATAAACAATAAGGTGTTGTAAATAATTGTGAAGAATAATTGTAATGCATCACTTCATACATGTATAGCCTCGCCTTTCGACTCTCAAATACGAGTGTAAATTCCGAAAAATATAAACTTCAAAAGTATGTAAATTGCAAACAAAAAACGACTAATAACGGGTTTCTTTATTTCAAATATTTCGTTATGGATATTTGTATACCAATGGTTATCTGAGCGCATCACATAGCTTTGAAAAGAAATAAAGTGAAGAAATTGACTGTCTGTTATAAGCGTGGAATGACTTATACTTGTATTATTGCAAATAAAACATACATAATAGAGCCGACATTCCAATTCGGCAATAATATATTTACAACATAGTGTGAACGTATAACAGCAACATTCAACAACATTCAATGCTTCTTCTGTACCTATTACACAGTCAAGTATACTTCACCGAAATTTCATTCGCAAACAAAAAACTTAATGGAAGACATGAAAAATTAAAACATAAATTTTTTAACATCACCAACGTACATATATGTCCTTCCTATCAAAACATATTTTCAACTTAACGTAAAGGATACAATGTATATGAAATCAGAAAGCACTTCGAATTTAGAATATGATTTGTGCACGAATCGTCACCACTAGGTTTCAGGATAGCAAAATTCAACCAAGTCACCTCGTCACGTGGCATTAGCAAACACTATCAGCAGCAGAATATGGGCATATGTGCAATGAGTATTGACCAAACAAAAAAGCAGCATAAACGCCCATAACGTCATCTTCTCCTTGGCCAAAGTCCAAGGAAAAGCAATGCACTTGGTGAAAAACGTCTTCTGTCTCTTTCCAGCCCATATTCAGCGTTCATAAGCCATCTCTCGGTCTTCATATCTCAGTGTATAAATCTACGAAAAAGTAGGCCTAGAGAGACAAGACGAAGCTAGAGTGTAATACCGCGTGGCAAATACGGCAGCTTTGCAACGGACCCAAAATTGAAATGGTAGAAACTGTCCAAGACGATAATCCCGTCGTGCATCATGGAGCCTAATATGGAAAAGTGCAAAGCACATTCATCTAGATTTATTTTTATCTGCCCATGGAATTTGGCTTCCATCAACAATTTATGTTAATGCTAAATTTGGAAATGAGTTTCATATCGACAGTCCAGAATGACCATTTTCGACCTAGCAATGCTATCATGGCAAGAATGATGCCATGTAGAGCCAGAGATTCTGGCAAAATGTCAAAACAATCAGCACAACGTCATGTATTCTGATATTGATAGATTCAATATGATTTTTTCACAAAAAATGGTGATTTGACATTTTAATTGCAAATTATTAGGAAGCTTCAATATCCCCAGTGTAGTTCATTGAGAAATGTGTGATGTGTGAATCATCACAATGTGAATGTTATACGACACTAGATGTAGGCTGGTTGTGATAAAAAAAACTGCCCCTTGGCTCTTAAATCAGTAATTCATTAATTGTTATTCAGTAAGCACTAAGGCATACAAGTCTTTTCATGGTAGTTTTCAAACGTTAAACAGTGCAGGATCAATTGGTACTCTTTAAAAAAACTTTTAGCTGAACACTCATTTGTAAGCAAAGTAAATTGAACTACCGCACAAAGCGAATCTACGAAAATATTTATAAGCGCTTGAAAACGAAAACCATCCTGGTCCACATTTTTCTTACAGTCCTCCAAACGAGCAGCGCTTTTTAAATTATTTTAGTCGAGCCTAATATTTTTTTCGCAGTCTCGAGAGAGAAATGTAATCTCATCAGTCAATCATGATTATCCGAAGGCGAATAACTTGTGCAACCAACAAATCATTCCGCAAAGCAACAAGTTATTCAATAAAAACTTGCTCCAAACCGTTCCAGTGCCCATGGTAACCAGAGTTTTACGATGCAAAAATGCGCCACCGAGTGGCAGAAATAATTGATGAAGATGGCCATTTTCACCAGGAAGAAAGTCGAATCAAAATGGGATGTAACAGTGCTGATGAAATATTCAGAACACGTCAACGAACAGATTCCAACAGAGTTGCCATACACGTGACAGGAGCGAGGTATCCTGTCACACTGCTTTGAAATAATTAGGAAAAAAGTAATTAATCATTGCGTTCGTTGTTAAAATGCCTTTAATCTTCCTTAACAATGGACGAGATGTCAACAGAGTAAGAAAACTTGAAGACGATGTACAAATGTATACAGGTAGCAGCGAACCCGACACATTATATGGGCCAATTCAGTGTTCATCTGCCTATCTTTAGATAATTACAATTTCTTAATGAACTGCCAAAGGCCATTAGTCATTAGCCCATGCCTACCAGTCTTATCCTCACAACACTATTTTAAACCGCCTTCTTCAGATTTGGAGGTTTACAGGATTTCACAAGCGAATCAACTAAGGTTGATGTCCGGTGCACTGTTTCCCAAGAGGGGAAGCCAGCGAGATGATAAGCCCAAGCAACAACATCCAAAAATACAAAAACCTATAAATGATTTAAGTAATATCTGTATAGGTGCACACTTACTTTCTGCTCAAACAACAGGCTTAAGTTATCCGAGTACATGATTATGTCAACAAGAAGCCAACTTTGAAATATCAGTTAAAGTTGAAACATTGGTTCTTTGATAGTATTTATTTGGCTGGCATAGTTAATGATAACGCCAAAGTCTAATAGGGCAGACTTAATGAGAGCACTTGTAACTAAAATTAACACTTCTCATTAAACTTTACGAATCCATGGAACTTCACAAATCGTTTATTACTTATTTTGTAATTAAAAATCGTCCAAAAACACAATAAATGTCTATACAACTATTTTAATGGACCAATTAACTCTTTCCAGTCCTGATATGATGAGGCTGACATTACTATGTAGCAGTTTTTGAAAATGATACAAATAGTTACAGTAACGTCGGAATAGGTCAGGGTAGAATTAGATGATTTGTGACGGTAACAATTAACTATTTAAAGCCTTCGTTAGTCGCTGGTCAACTACAACATTTTTACATTTTGTGACATTTTGTTTTACATTTTGTGACATTTTGTTTTACATTTTGTGACATTTTGTTTCTGGATCACCCTTCCCTTACATCTTATTTACGAATTTTTACCATATTTAAGAAACTATGAAGATATCTAAAATGCTTGCATGGCAATTCTGAAATCGGCTATCTGCGGTGATCTGACAAGGCACAACGCTTCATATTGTGTGTCTATCCAACTCGTTCACTATCACTCGGAACACATGTTCTGAAGAAAAAATGCAGTTCAGCAACAACGACCCAATGATTAAGCTATTAAGCACATGCCAGAGAGGCCCACCGAAGTCCCAATTCATAAAATCCTTAACGGGGTTGTTGATGAGGCCGCCGCTGATGAACCCCATCATCGCTCTCTGATCACATTATCAAAATTGACACGTAATGCAGAAGAAAAAGCATTTCTATTATGGATGTGCTGGAGATAAATGGCTTAATGACATGAAAACATGATACACAAGCACTGATAGATAGAAGACCCATAAAAGACGGCCGAACACGGCGGTGCTGGAATTGCCAATAGATTTTTATAGGCCGAACATAGGAGCTGAGAAACTTAAAAATGTGCAACATTAGCCCAACACATGCAACCATGTTGCTATGTCAACACCGCATAAAGGACCTCATGCTACGTACATCGACCCGCATAGGGGCTGAGATTGAAGCGAAAGGATTCTGGAGCTGCCATTAAGGTTTGTCGAGCAAAAGGGGCTGAGAAGTAACACAATGCAGTTCCCGACTGAGAAAATTCACTACGGAATGGAGCATAAAATCATTCAAGATTGAAAATTTCCGCTCGTGAAAGTCGATCGAGCCATCGAACATGTTGCTTTTATTTGATGAATCCACGGCGCGATTTGCCAGCATTTTTTCCACTTCACGGCCATTCGACACCGACGAAGCGGCTTTGCAGAGTCCGAGAAACCATGATGCGGTTTCAGGAGGAACATTCCTGAAATGTCAGAAGATCCCGTTTGGCACAGGGTAGAACAAAGTGTCCCCCCCCCCCAGATGAAATGTTCAGCTGCCCTGACCATTCCAAGTTATTAAAATGTCCCTGACCACAAATCCCTTTGAAAATGCAAAAATGTGACAAATGCCAATGCAAAGAATGTATTGTGTACTGCTTGTTGATGTAAGAAACGGGAGATACGCCACACAATTTATAAGGAAGTAGAAACATTGTATAGATTGTAAATTCGAAAAACAAAGCCAATATTAATTTTCGCCTATACTGAAGTTACGATGCTGCCCCCTGTCATTAAGAAGATGATTTTCTCCAAATGACCTGACGGCTGGCAGCGATTGCCCCTTAACAGGGGCAACTAAACAAAGCAATCATGAAAAAATGAAAATTGGAAATAAAAGTTATTTAAAGTACTAGTTTTGGTTCATTTTCACGGACCACCACGGAACTTATCTTTGCATGCACATATACATTTACATGATGTGCATATACAGCCCTTTTACCAGCACGTGTTGTTTACTAATTTGTTTCTCATCAATAGAAACCATCACTAATTCTTTATCGATAATAGGAAGTACCTGTATGTTCGCCGGAAATTATGTCATAATTAACCATTTTAATGTCTGCCGCGTTTAGGCACACACTCCTAGGATAAAGACCTAATACATGGGTGCAGTTCTCGAGGCGCAAAACAGCCATTTCGTTTACAAATTTCAAAATTTCATTTCCCAACAATTAATGTTTAAACGCGTGTAAAACTCCGCATAAAATGACGTCATTTGCATATATAACGCCTTGTGATCCAACCACTATGCTGGCCGGTGGAAGCACATCGAGTGGCGAGACATTTGCTTAACGTTCAAACATGTCCATGCATTTGAAGAGAGAATGAAGACAGTAATTAAAGAGCATTAAATAAATAAGCACAGCAAACATTACGATACTTCTTAGCATCAAACACGAGGACTGCGCATTAATCCAGTGTCTTATTTTCGCACAGTATACAGCTAAAGCCTCTCCAATTAACATGAATATATTAGCCTATTGCGGAATTAATGACATGTGCTTTAATTTTATGTGCATGGTTGCAGGAGTCTAGTTAACGCAATTCGGAAAATAAATGGATTTCATGGAAGCCTGCATGCCCTGGCAACCGGTCATTTCAATGAATGTTTAGTTTGAATTCACGATGTACGTCATAATAACAATGGAACTCGTATTATTATTTTATCGTTGGAATTTAATTTCAATTTTTTTCTGCAAGCAATACATGTAAACTAAATTACCTTAAATGATTCATGCAAAAAAATGCTGTTCAGAAATTATCGAAATTCCTATTTCATTAAACATTAATGGCACATCGACCAAACTCATGCGAACTCAGGTTTCAGCACGTCTTTTAACAATAAGATAACTGCGCTGTGCATTTATTAGAAATTATAAAAAACTGGGCTAGAATGGAAAACGAAAAAATGAATATGTCGCGTGCGTGATCAGTATTGAAAAACATATTAGTTCGTGTTCAATTTCAGGATGTCAACGTGCCAAATTATGTTGTTAGCAAAGCCCGTTTCCATTAGCTGCATGTGTCTCCTGTTCAAATTACAACAGTCCAACTTTAATTCCAAATTTCGCAGGGCCTAGCTTAGCCACCGCTAAACAAAACAATTTCCACAAACAGTTTTTAATGCTAAAGCTAATATCATTACTTGCCTTACCCTGTTCCATAAAGATAATGACACTCCCGTTTTAATTAAATTTCATTTCAATTATGCGCACTATAAATGAAAACAAATTTCGGTGTGGGTTTAAGGCGCTTCCTAATTACATTTTCATATGGAGGAGCGATAGGATGCACGCTGCTCATCCTTGACCAGATTTCCTGGTGCCTTCTCAATTGTCTATAACTTCTCATTCAAGGTGGATTTGCACAGATAGAAGCTTGCTTTTAGGTTAATTTATTAAAAATAACAGCATTTGAAAAGTACGGAAAGCAAATTCGTATTATCTGATATAAACACGGATTAACAGTCCCTAGTTAGTCACAAACTGTTGACCACTTATAATAGTGGTCAATGTCAGCCAGTTAATAGTCAACCAATGTTCTTGGCTGAAATCTGGATACAAGGAACGGGTTGCCCTGCTATACTGATGTTGAAGAGTTTAGCAGAACGTCATCAGATACAACTTCATTTACCATTGCAGCATAATCGTGTTTTAATCATGAATGATGCTAAATTAATCGAACACGGGGGACAATTAAGATGCAGTCTGTTCGGATCATCGTCGACATCGCTTTAACAAACCCAGTTTTTCCTGGTCATGTTGGTGTATGGTGGAAATGTTGGCTGGGTGTTAATAAGTGTTATATTTCTCGTCAAAAATGTATGACTAAAGAAAATTGCTACTTTACCCCATATTTGCATGACAATGTCGCCAAGAGGCACGCATCCTCATCGATGATTGGGCTGCACATATATTTTAATAACAAATAACGCTGTGTCAGGCAATTCGGGTCTTTCAGACGAAATTATATAGCAACATTTAGTATAATTTAGTATTCATGAGTTGCGCCTCGCTGCTGAAATTTCATAGACAGTTTCGCGCAAAACTCGCCAAGAAAGGTGGGCAATTAATTCGACGTGGGCACAATGACTGCAATCGAATGTTTAATGCAGAAGTTATTCAGAGTGAAAAGATAATTAAATGCGGAAACGTGAACGTTCTGTGCTATTAGCGATTTCAAAGAAAACGTAATAATTACTGACTATGCGGACGTAGTGCATCTTGAAATACGGCTGCAAGAGGATGAGTGCCAAAACGAATAGTATTTTTTTCAGAACTAACTAATCATTAAGCTGATTTGCAATTCGTGCCTGATACAAACTAGCAGATCACAATATTCCTGAGAACGAACAGTTGTTCAGGATGCTTTTTTATGAAACTTAGCAAAGTAATTGTAAACGCTCATTGATGTGGCTCGTTCAGACATTGGACGACTTCAGCAGAATAATTGACAAGGGACGTAGACAATTTTAGAATCTATACAATTTGTTGGTGTTGGATGCATGGATTGAAAAACTAAAAGTAGATCCATCATATACCTTGATTATAGCAATAGCTCCAGAGTTGAACAAGTGCATAAAAGTGAGGTTAGTCAACCTATTTCTTGCTCCAAGATCTCCAAACAGCTCGAAAGTGCCTTATGAACGAATGGCTTAAAATTCCATACGTAAAATGTTAAAACACTGACAAAGACTCAGTTTCAAGATGGATTTGGTGGGACCAGATATACAAATTACATTAACAAAAAATTTGCATCAAAAGCAACTATTTGCATAGTTTCCATAACTTTGTCCAACTAATGCAAGTAACGGAATAGGGCGCTCAAGAGTGGAGTCAAAGTGAAAAATAATCAATTAGAGCCTATGTTATATAAAAGGGCAACGACATACCGTAAAGCTGACCCACTCCCCTCATAAGGTCCCTAAAACATGGTCACAATGATGGATTTTATTTGCCACCCATCCTCACATAGTAGTTCAACGTCCTCATACTACCAATTTCAATTCTAGTGCAAACTCTCAAGTTAAATTATTTTACCTGCTCCAAAAAACTAATGTTCACATCGTAAATATTATCAACACAAGCTCGCTATCGAAACTACATTTTGCAACCATATAGCATTTTTTCCACGTGGGCACACAAACTCCCACGAGCATGTCTTCCATACAGCAGGATGAAGCCGGCATGCAGGCAAAGCGTGCAAATTCGAGCAAACATTTATTCGATGTCAAATTTCCATCGATTTTTGATCAGCAAAGCAAGAAGAAAAAAATCGCTTCCTTTTAGCTCGCATCCCTTCTGTTCGAAACTTAAAAGCTCAGCCATGTTTGGAGAATATATGCAGATTACGGATTTATTTTCAGCTGTAACTTTTAAACGCGCTACTAAATACAAAGACACGTAACCTATATACGTGTATTCCTTTGAGATTCGACTTAATCGGATTACAGAGCGCCATGCAACTGCCTTTCACGTTCGAGATTGTTGTTTGCCCATAGCCGGTGCTCAATGCTCAATCCTGCAGAACCGATAGGCATCGCCCAAAATAGCCCCATTCAAAGAAAGGCTCAACAAACGGCTGTTTGTGCAACAAGATTAATGTGCAGCCCAGGCAAAGCCCAAAGTCCCGTCACGTGGGGCCGCGGAGGCACAACACGGGACCGGAACCCGCCAGGGAATTTCGACCACTGGCAATATCGGCTTTGGGCTGATTCCCAATTTTTTACTGTACTCAAACACATGCAGTATGATCAGCCCGTGGCTGGGGTTATGGGCTGCAAATATTTGCTGCTAAAGACAGCGAAACCATGTTCTGGTCTAAGGAATGAGCAAAAGAGGAAAGGCAAGACAGCGTGTTTGTCAAGTATCACGAGTGTAAGAAAAATTGTTCAAATTCCAAGTCGAGGCAATTCCTAACAAGCCCTTTTGATGCTTGCTTGGGCGCAAATACATTATGCTAAATAACGTTAAATAATGCTAAAACTAATAGTTGGGAAAATCGTCTGGTCAATGGTTCTGGAATATTCAAATGAATTCTGTACGCAACTGCCTGCAAAGGTCACACTGCAATGTGCCAACGAATAAAGCCATTTATGTATGGTGATGTCATTAGGAATTTGGATACTGTACACTGTAGAATGAATAAAAATCGTGTGCTGCTCCTGGGAAGTGAGTTTTTCCTAACTGATGGTAGGGTAGCAGTGATTGCCCCTGTGCGGGGCAATACAAAAAACGACATTTTTATGTTAGTTTAGTTCAGATATGGATAACACATTACACTTTCAAAGAATTTACAAAAGATACATTGTGACTGCAAGAATTGTGACAATTTGTGGGCAAATAAATGTGACATGGTTTGTGCCCTTAATCAGATCCATGTTGGAAGGATGAGTTCGATTCAACCAAGGCACCAATTATCACCTTATTTGGGTGACAACCAAAATCACTGCTAAATGGAATTTCTAATAGCTTTTAAAGGCTTTCCAACACCCAATGACATACAGGTTGTAAGCATGTCTTTAAACAGTACAAAAATTTCATCTGTTAAAATGAAACAATTAAATAAACTTTAATTACGCTAAACAACTGTAATGTTTACAATATTTTCAATTGAATAAATAAACTTTAGGTGTCTTATATTTTCCAAAAGATAGCCTTTATAAATATCAGCAAAAATATATTTTTTTGTAATGATGGCAGGACTTCATGACCATCTTGTACAGTTATATAAACCGCTGTTAACAACGCTGTATGAATGTAATCTCTGTAATTCTATAACGAAAATTCAATACTTGTCCAACGTTTAACTAAGATTAAAAACTAGGAGAATATCTGTATTACAAAATGCATGAGTGAGACGCCAGGCACAACTACTTGCAAGTTGGGTGGTATACTAACATCACGTGATGCATTTGCATCAGACGTATTCTGCCTTCGAGGAATGTGGAATTTTAGGAAAACAAGTCTGCACCTCACTCATACGTCTAGATTTTTTGGCAAGATCCCAGACAGCCCATTACACAATAACGATGATGGGAACGAAACGAGTTGTCAGCACATCTACTCACAAAACCTCCTTTCTATAAAAATGGAAGATGGGGAGGTCTCGCTGCACAATTAGTTATCTTTGCCTGTTCGTAATCAACATTCTTCATTAACGCACACCCGCGATTTTTTTGTTCAGTAAATATTTTCAGTATCTCACCGCTCGTGAAAGGCCCAAAAACAAGGATATCTCAGGCCAATTAATTTCTTCCATGTTAGGCCTCCTGCATTAAGATGACTGATATGAGGCCGCGGTTGCCAGGCAACACCATCGAGTGGGGCCATTCCCACGCCTCAATGAATTGCAGAATTTGTATTATTGCCATTCAAGCGACACAGGGACATATATTTCCAACTACATATACTTACAGATTGATGCTCAAAAGAAGAAATTCAAAACTGGCAAGGCCTGAAGACCTGCACGAGCGTTCGCTGTCTAACGACAAACCTCATTTTCAAAAAGTGTTAAATGCAAACGTGAGGTCACCAAGATGGCATATGGGGAGAAACGACTATGATCTTGCGTGCAACGACTAATTCTGACTCGTTATACAAAAAATAATACATTAAAACTGCACCGATTTAAGTAAAAAGTGCGAAAATAGGACAGCGTAGATCCAGCTGGATGGAGTTGTATGGACAATTTGGCATTGTGACAAATATCATCCATATCCTAGAAATAAATATTGTCTGGATAATCTTCATTACACCATTCAAGGCCTAATCAATAATTGAAAACTACATTCTTGAATAATGTCAATGCACATGTACAAGCACATAAGTACTGAACCCTGTACTTGCACACTATGTTTGCATGCGAGCTTCAACTCCTCTGAAGTAAAGTTTCCAAGCACGTACGTGAGTTGACATGATCTGTCTTAAAACCTGTCACCTAGTGGTGACATGTTGTGAAACAAACAGAAGCATCTGCTTTGACATCTTTTAAGGTGTAGGCGAACCGTACACACACCTTAATTAATAAGTTCGTTCACTTGAGCATATCAGCTTAGATTCGATTTTTATTCAAAACCTTTCCATTTGAGATAAAAATATAAAGACGAGAAATGTAAACGAATTTATAATGAAAGCCGATATTCAGTTACAAAAGAATGGAAAAAAATTCTGGAAGAAGAGCTGCATCAAAGCATTCTATTTAGTGCACCGAGCTTACTTATCCGATGCATATGGCTCATGAATTTTAAACCATCATCAGGAAAAGCCGCATAATCCCCATGTAAAAATAAAAACACCGAGTTATTTCAAGTCGGAGAACTCAAAACGCGTTACAATTAGCAACCACCAACCGCATCTTATTGTTTATTACGCCTACCTACACCATTACGAATACCTCTTTCATCTAGATTATAGATAATTAAAATATACTGTGAAAGGATTACCACCGTTGCACATTCACAGCCGAGCTGATTCATTCAATGCATGCAAGTCAGTTATAAAACCAGTTATCAAATTTAACTAAATGTAATCGCACCTTCTTGAATTAATATGAGGACTCATTTATTTGGCATTCAGCCTAATTGCATTGCTTATAGCGTATGTCTTCGATGCCGTTACAGTTTATGATACGGTTATCCAATGGTATTTATATTCAAAGCAAACAACATATTTTAATCACCACAAATCGGCAAACACTTAGAGATGGATAATTTTGAGATCGAAACAGATACAAGACATCTCGAGCATAAAACGAGACATGCAACGCATATTATGGTTAACCTAAAATTAGGTAACCGATGATTTTCCAGACAATCAGAAAGCACCAGAATGTAAATATAGATCAATTCAGACCAACCATGTATTAAGTTGCCAATTTAGGCCAGCAAGCACAGTAATCGACCTTGTTGTTTGGCCACCAAAGGCCCACCATAGTAATCAAGTTATTTGTCATCCTTTGCGATTTTCTGACCAAAGATCTCATTACCAACTATGAAAGAGATCAACGTATCTTAAATTGTTTGTTTGGATCACCACGAATTCACTGAAATGTCAAGCAATGGCAAAATAGCGAAGGATTAATTGTCGCCTAGCTGCGCTCTTGGAGAGAGAAAAGAGATTCACGTGATTTTTTAAATGATCACCACTATGAAGCATGAACGTAATTGAAATGCTGCAACAATTTAGGGCGCCTTTCTATAAAATCCCATAAATGCAGCCGGGGGCTCACAGCAAAAGATCTCTAATTCAAAAGAAATGGCAAAATAGCACCAACGGTAGTTTACACCAGTTCCTTTCGCTCTTATGTCATTCTCCTTATTTGAAACTGATGCCACATTTTTTCAGCAATTTTCCAATAAAATTGAAAACAAATCCCTCAAAAGACTCGAGAGGAAAAGGCTTTACCTAGCCGGATGAAAAGCACTCGCGCATGTGCACACGACTACGCACATTAATGAATAATGTCTGTTCACATTTGACAATTTCGCGTTTCCAATCTAGGGAGGGTTTACATGCCCTCTGCGTCATCCCAGTTTTTCCACAAACTGCAAACGACAAAGATACTACATTTGAAGATATAGTGTAGCTTATATACACGTAAATGTATATTTATTTGCTTGATCCAGTTTGAATTTGAATATACACATCCTCATCAGTTTCATGGAATTATAAGGAAACGAGTTTCTAACACACGTGAAAGAGTACATTTACTTAAAATTTTGTCATATGTACTGTTTATCAATCACCGAAGGAAACGCAACCTGAAAATCACTAATTCCCTAACATGTGAATGCGCATGTTTTCTTGACATGGCAACACTCATGTCCATAATGAAATAAACATTGCTAATTATCCTCTTGTTAATATTGCCTGTTTTTGTTGCTTATAACGAGGCAATATTAATAATGATGTTACAAAAACGGCACATCATTATTCTTTTTAAGAATTATTATTAACACAACAAACTAATATCATCAACGTCTAAAAAAATGAACTTAGACGTCATGTTTGTTATGCAAGTTATTTGTCGCTGGGCGATGTGCCAAGTGGCCAGTTTTTTCTGTCACAAAGTCACGAACAAATATTCATCTTAATAAATTAAAAGTAAGATTAGGACGCTCAGGATTAGCACTTCATAGTCTTGAGTTTCTTGGGAGTATACATTTAAAAATTAATTTAATCGCAGATTTTGTCTAATAAATTTAAAACCAACAGGCATACATATAATAAAAAATTCTTCCCTAAGAGCTGTCACAAACATATTTGAATTATTGGTAGAAATTATTACAATTCTATTTATTGTTGTCCGAGTTAATTTTGTTTATACTTTCCTTTGTTCAACTTAACTTGACCTAAAATGTAATTTATTTATTGTTCTAGGAGAAGCTCACATCCTCACATTCCATGGCTAAGCAGGGTGTGATCTGAAGTACAGCCTTTTTGAAGTGGATCATCTTCTTAAATCCTGCTTATCAACGATTGCAAGGCATTCAGGAAATTTCGAATACATGTACAGCACATGTACATGTATACAGGTCTCTCTCTGTATATATCCAGAATACCTAAAGGCATTTTGTAGTCTTATCTGCCCACGGCCTGCAGCCATGAACGATCTCTTACACCACGAAGTACTCAAGGGCCAGTTGGCTGAAATTGCCAAGTCGAATAAGTTGAGGTTACCAAAGGTCAGGGGTCACTGGGCTGCCTCGAAGTCGTCTCTCGCGCAATATAATGACCTGCGAGTCAATTGACGGCTTTTCTACATGGCCATCCCAAATGCCGAACTATTGGCAAGAAGTAGAGATCGACGCGCACGCAAGTAGAAGATTATATGTCCTACGGGGGCAATATTACCAAGGTAACATTGAGAAAAGAAATGCAGTGTAGCATGCATTCGCTATTTCTATTTACATAAATATAGAGAGAAGGAGAAGAAGAAAAAACGCCAGCTCGTGTCCAAAACTGTGCTCGAGCTGGATAGTCGAGAGCATTTCTTCTGGATTACCATCGGAATCTCTCGCACGCAGAAATAGAAATTCTATATGGATTTAAGCTCCAGGAATAATATCCATTGGCGCAAGACTTGCTCACCTATGTGCCACGAGTGGTTAAACGAGCTCCACTCGCCATCTACTTATAGTGCAGATACTGCGGGCATTATTCGGCGACTTATTTCTGAGCTTGAACAAAAAAAAATATATAAAAACTAGCGTGCTTATCTTGCTTTTGAAATAGTAACTTAAACACAAGAGGAAATATTTTCGAATCTAACATTACTAGATAAGCACTACGTTATCAAAATTCAATATATGCAAGTCATTCTGCTTGCCGTGCATGGTGACAGAGGAATTTAAGACAAACAAATGGGAATTTTGATCATATAAAAATCAATGCCTTTGCAAACGTTTGCAACCTCCTTTATTCCTCTAATCCATTGGACAGAACCTCCCACTTACCTGCTTGGACATCATATTCCAGTATATTGCATGCAGCAATTAAACAATTGTTCCTGCCGTACCTCACTAAATGCTCTAAACTGTTCATATCTAATTGTTTTGAAAACAGGAACAATGTTGAAATTGTCCAACAAAAAATAAATTGTCCAGTCGTCTTATGTTATCATTATTCTCTATATTCCCTGTCAATTAGTCTGCAAAAAGCATGAAAAGTGTTAAATAACGTCATGGTACTCAACTACTACCTCCTCCAAGTTTGTCGCAGTTTATGCATGTAATTATCCAACTGTAAATAAAGAGGACTCTTTTATGCAAGATAAAATTAAGCTACCTGTACAATACATATGCATTTTTTGTATACATTTCAGATTATTTCCATCGTCTGACTTCAATTACATGTACATGTATGTAATTGATTGCACATACTTTTTGCACATACTTCTTGAACTTAAAATGTTTAGTTTTTGAGAAGACATTATCTGCAAGTTCACTATCGTTTGACAAAGACAGCATACCTATGGAGTTTCAAAAGTACTTGCAATTCAATTAAAATTGAATCACGTTAACAATAACACTGATTAGATAATTTTCTAATGTTTATTCTATTTCTGGCCCAAATCCTTACAAGCGTATATACTGTAGATGTATATTCACGATTTTAATTTCCTTGTCCAACCGCAATATCGTTTGAAATCGGAATTTTGTAAAGTTGGATAAACAACAATGTTCATCGGCGGGGTTCCATTAATTGTGAACCATTGGATACAAATCGGTAAAAACACAACCAATAGATCAAGTAAATGATAATAATAAGTGCTCATAGTTAGTAAACTGCCATGCACATACATGTGGCAGACATCACTAAGCACCAGGAATATTTCGGATCATCTAAGTAATGTACATGTCTCCAGGGCCCTACATCAAGTGGATAGCTGTTTTTCCAATCTTCTATAAACGGATATAGCCCATCAATAGATAGTACAGACCGCAATTGCCAGCAGGTCAAATGAAGCATTTTCCAAGAAGATTCGACCAAGGAAAAAAGATCTAACGATCGGTCCAATTTGAGGTTTACCTAAAGCCAGAAAAACTAGGCTGGATAACCTACCGGCGAAGTCCGTTGATGGCAAGTCGAACCAGTTCTTCTCTTTATAGATGTCCTTCAAGATTGGATGCAGTAAGGAAGACTGCCCATCCATGGTTTCAGAAGCAAAAATCGGAAATGCATGCCAATGACCTGCGCCAATGAATCGATGCCTAACGATGTAACTTTCATTCTTGTGTTCGAGGGCCCAAAACTACTTTTGTATCGACCATGCAATAAAGCTAATATGCAGGAACTGATATGGATATACTTATATACCATGTTAAAATCGCGATAAAAGGAGATTATACGAGAGGAATGAAGCATCATTTAACCGCCTGCATGGTATTATCAAGTACTGACAATGTTTTGAGGGACTGATGGAAAGACGCTCCTAGAGCGTTTTTACAATGCAGTAGAACCTGTCTAAGTCAATACTGTAGAGACCGGGCATCACGTATCATTTTAGACAGGTTATTGACTTAGGCAGGGAAATTTATCAAGCATGGAGACGAGCTCGGGACCGGCCGCTGATATTAGGTTATGGAGGTAATAAGTTTACACAGTATTGAGTTAGACAGGTTCTACTGTAATTCGATTTTAACGCAAACTCCATACCCTGTAAAAAATATCTCTTAGCCACACAATATGAAGTTGGTTTACACAACCAAATCTGTAGAGGCAATTTGCAATTCAAAGTGGTGTAAAAAAGCTGATATTGGCAGTGATCTTGAAAACAACATGTGGATAATGACTAAACGCTCAGTTTTTTGCATGATTGGCAAGGAGTGAACTCTGAACCACACAACAAGTAGCAGTAATGTTATACCGCTAATGAGCACTGTTGTTGCGTTATAACAGTCACCATCACAATGTTTTGTAATACTTCCCTTATTCTTTTAACAGTGTACCGATCATTGATAATTATGAAGGCATGCAAAATCGCATATTACGGAGGTACATCCTTTTTAAGACAGCGGACTTCTGGGTCATCCTGCATGCCATGGCCAGCAGGCATTCGACTATTTCTACAGAGGCTGACTGGTATAAATAGAAGCTGCTACCTCTTCGGAGACTTTCATCCAGTTTTATATCTGCAGAAGGCTATCTTGATGGAGGATCTGAGAAGAAAGTGAGCGCGTTTGCGGCGAGCGAGAGGAAGTGGAGCAGAAATCGTTTCCACCTTGACATGTTAAGGTTCTGGGCAAAGAAAGGAAAGAAATATTGGCGATGCCATTGCCTTAGAAAACCTCCGATAACCAGCAATATCAACCATATTCATAGTGCGGAAACAACAGGAAAAATTATGGTGCTTCCAAGCATGCCCTCTCCATTCTTTCGAATCTTGTTCAGTTTTTGGGCATTTCTTTAGATTTTTTACTCTTTATTTTATAAAAGCAGGACAATAAAATAAATTTCCCGGTGTACCGGATAATGACCGTGGTTCCTTTCGAGGAAGGAACAAATGTGGTCAATTGAAAAGAGATTGTTTTCGCTGGGAAAAAGTGAAACGATAAACAAAAAGGCCACTCCAAATACAAAAAAGGACGTAAACGAGAGCTGGGTAAAAAATGTCGCCATAAGGACCTGAGCAGCTAAGTGTTCACGGTGCAAACAGACCGATACATTCCTTGGGAACGAATTGAAATCCATAGACTGCTCACGACGGAATCTTCCTATAGGCCTGACATAGCCGTGCTCGAGAACAATTCCAAATCGATTTTAAATTTAACGAAATCTGCGGGCTGCATACTTTAAACGATGGTGGTTTAAATTATTTGTTTCTTAAATTGGAAACATTCGCCGAAATCGATGATATCCCTAGGACAGATTTAAAATCCTTTACGGTATTCATACAGTACATACACTCATATGTACCTACTAGGAAGAATGCAAAGATACTGTAGAATGGGCATTAAGTACAAAACACTGCTTAATGTTCGTTACATAACACCTGATCAACCCTTTTCAAATATGTTAGATGAATAACGTAAACATGCACGCTCAGAGCATTTGTGGCAATGTTTTCAAAGGTAATCTAAAAACAAATACTAAACAACAACTATTCAATCACAGAGTACGAACAAATGGTGGCTACGTCGACATGGAGACTACATTGTACACATTTCTGGCTGACTAAAAACTGAATTTCCTGAGCTTTGCCAAAGGCAGTTGAAGGAAAACAACAACGGTTGATTTTCTCCTTACGGCTTATAGTCTAGCAGTGATTGCCCTTCACAGGGGCAGCAACACAACGAAATCACGTTTTACGTTAGTTTTTTTAAAGTTAGATTAGGTTAGGGACAAAAACAGCAAAATAACAAGAATGAAACAATTGATTATATAAGCTACTAAATTTCGACTGTTATGACATTCTTGTAGACATGCATTTCTGAAAAACACATTTGGAGCAGGACATTAAGGTAAGTAAAAGCTCGTAAATCCTGATAATTTATTATTGAAAATGATTGTTCACAAACAAAAAATAGTGAAACTCACACATTTCAGGGTAGATCCAATTCAAGCTCCTCGACATCTCCAAGCGTTACAAGTTGAATATTAGGATATGCCCATTAAATTTGCATGTTTTTGTAATTCATCTAACAAATTTGAAAAAGGTTGATTCGGTGTATTGAAATCTCAGGGAATCGGAATCAGTACTGATTCCGATTCCAGGCTGTTAGTCACCATGTCGACAGGCAGTTATGGATGTTGTGTTGATAAATTGAATAATATAAAGACAAATTTAATCGCAGCATCTCTTATCCAAGATATACATGGACATGTTAAGAAAACCCACATTTCCAATGGATCCTAGCAAAACTAATCCTATATCCAAACTAGCCACCTCAATGACTCAACGAACATTTAGCGTATCACATCAGACACATTCGTCTTCTTGAGATCTTACAGCATTCGGCAGGACTTGCCCTGCTGAAACTGAAATCTATCGAGCCCATCTCCAGTTAACCCGAATCTGGTTCATCATCAACCGTTTTCACGCAAGAAAATTAGCAGTCTTCAGTTTATAGATGTCGGTCTCACTATGTGTATGAGCTTTATCTATGGCCTTCAGGCCGCTAATCACTGCACGATCCCACCGAGCACCTGCTCCCAGTCGGACCTCTGGCCTGGAGCAAATGCTCGCTTATCGCACCTTCCTCGCACCAGGTCATAAAGGTCAAACAGGCTCCCAGCTAGGCGCATCATGGGAAATGGGGAAATGTCTCAAGAGTGCGACGTTGGCAACGCTGACCACAAACTACGTGCACCATCAGCAAACCTTTGGCGACTGCAGTAAACGATGTCAATTTATGCATACGGACAGAGTACATCGGGAATGTAGTGGAGCATGTGAGGCAGGCACGCCGCGTGCATTTTAAGAGGCAGGCAAGTGGAAATTAAGCAAATAAAAGAACATTAAAGGCGAGAGCCAGGTCATGCATGCACCGGCGATATGATCAGCATAAATCACGAGGAAATCTTTGCGAGACGGGCGCTTAATTAAATAAGCCTGGCGGGAAAAGTGCACGTGCCAAGCCTGACTTGAGACAATGAGAAATGGTTGCGAAGTGGAGCTGCAACACCCGCCCTGGTCCGACCAGGCCATCAGGGTCCCAGCGCACCTATTTTAATAACGTGCATCAGCCGAAATTGCTGGGGTTGTCTAATGCGATTCTTAAAGGCCTTCCATTATAAATAAGTAATTAAATGGCGAAGCATCCCTGCGAGACCTGACGTCAGGCTAACGCACGCACCTTCGCTTCTTTCGTTATTAGGGCCTCCTTCATACCAACTAAGTCTTGGAAATTCGAATTTAGTCGGCGTTGCCAAAATTTGGCCAATGTTTTTCTGCCCTGTTCCACCAAAGACATTAAGAGAAAGTGGACTGCAGGCAGTGATTGCCCGGAGTTGGACAGCAACATAACGTTTTTGGTTAGTTTAGGTCTTGGTAAGATACTACTTCTTCACCAGATAGGAATGGTTGAAATATACAGGTAAATATTTGGCTGAAGTCCAGCGTATTTCCAGCTCCGTAAGCAATTCTTTCAACTATGCTTTTTAATGTACATGATATAGCATATCTGTGTTAAGTGCTGAAAATTAGAAAAGAAAAAGGTTGTTCCATCCATGAGCCTCCTTAATAGGGATTGGCGGGATTTCCCGTACGGTTAGTAAGCTGGCAGTGATTGCCTTGAGATAGGGGCAGCTAAATCGGAAGTTATATTTTTAGGTTATATTTGGTTACTTCTTGGTAGCTTAGGTTAGGATCTCAGTAAAAATGCAAAGAAAAATGGATTTTTCTAATGAATAAGCAAAAAATGAACAAATTCTGCATCTGGGACAGGTGGTCAGTCCTGAAGCGGTACACTAAACAAAGTATTGTTGAAATCCGTCCCGTACACATATTTTGGACTATGTGGAGCATATCTATTTCTGCATATCCAAACTATGGATCAATTATCTGGGCAATTCGGCTTAGAATTTAACAGGCACCATTTACGAATAAGTAGTTGAACTGATTGTTTAAGCCCACCAATTGCACCCTTGTGTTTCAAAGAGGTTAAAATATCTGTAGATCGCTGGGATGAAGTTTGTGAGCAGCGCCATCTAGGAATTCGTTGGCAAGCTTCCATAATCTGTTAAGCATTTCTGCCATAAAAAGCTTCGATTAATTTTCCTCTCCATCACCATTGCACACAGGATTCGTTATGCTATTAAAAAAGTACGTTTTTCGAGAATTCCAAACCATCTAGCGCAACTTGGACCCCATAAATTGCTAAATGACAGGCATAATTAACACAGCACGGTTACGGAATATTATCCATTATACGGTTAATCTCGTAGAAGCAACAAGGGCGGCAATCTCCGAAAAATAAGCATCAATCACAGGGCATAAAAATCAATTTCCGTGCGTGCACCGACAATCAGTTCTGAAAAATGCGATATTTGCTCAACCCATATTTACTATAAAATCAATCACTGCGCCAGTTCGCCAAGCTGCAGTTTCCATAATAAACTGCGCACGGGCCTGCTTGTCATAATACGTGCAGTTTGTCAGTATTTCAGATTTTTTTAAATCATGATCTTCTTCGCTTGTTTCGAAATACACAGGCATAAAGATATATTCTTTAAGTCGCCCTTTGTGAAAAACGATGCCATGCCGCGTACGAGTCGTGGAACTGGATTAGAACGATATTAAAATCGTACTAATTTATGCTCAGTACATGTTGGTAGGGAGCAGGCAATTGTTAATTATAACACCACAACTATCGTAGTCTATGAGTTTTCGACAAAATAATCTTATGTCTAAGTCAGCAGAGATATGGGTATGCATTCAATGCATTTAAATCTGTCCACTAACATGTTTCAAACACATAGAATCTGCTTTATAAAAGCAGCACCGAACTAGGGGATGCGCGTTTGCTAAAACCAGATACAGCATACCCACGTATTTTCCCTAGCTGTATGTTAGCAATGGCGCCTGATTTGGGGGAGCTTCGCTGCATCATGCTTTAGATTTACCCCAAACACTGGTAAAAGGCCCTTTTCACGTCAAGCATGAATAAGCTGTTTTGAAGCTAATTGCAACGACTAACTTGCTTGGTTTAAGAAGCTTTGAATCAAACCACTCCTGTTGATTCCAAAGCCAAGCAAGCAAAGATCAAATAAAGGTAGATGAAAAAGATTGAAAAACACGGCTTACTTCGATTAAGGTATCTTAAAAGGCTTCACGCAAACAATGGTTGAAACTACATACAAGTGGCATAGACAGAGTGGATACGTCCAATACTAACTACTTTGCGAGAAGTTTCAAATTTAAGATCTTACATACAGCAAATTTCCATGACAAGCTGACAAATTCATGACAAAAATGGCGACTTTTGCCATGCCTCATACCTTCCCTGACATGCCAAAAAGCTTTTCCCAGGCAATTTTGAAGGTGATTTCGAATTTATGATTTTTAGGCAATTCTGCAACTTTGCGTCACTATAAACAAGTTTCTATTATTCAAAATTGAACTCTTACTATTTTGCGAGAAGTTTCAAATTTAAGATCTTGCATACAACAAATTTCCATGACAAGCTGACAAATTCATGACAAAAATGGCGACTTTTACCATGCCTACATACCTTCCCTGACATGCCAACTTGCTTTTCCCAGGCAATTTTTAATTCGAATTTATGATTTTTAGGCAATTCTGCAACTTTGCGTCACTATAAGCAAGTTTCTATTATTCAAAATTGAACTCGAACATTCATGTTGAAGCTGCACATACCCTGCATATTACTAGTAGTTGCCACTAACTTCCCGACGGGTTGCATTCGCAGCAGACACCTTATTAAATTAACGAGCATCGTTTCTCTCAAAATTCATCCCATTCACATCCGGTTAGACAAGTTGTCAAGCCAGAATGTGGCACCAGGGCGTTTTATTTATATTAAAAATTAATTATGTTCCCATCAAGTCTGCCCTGGGCTGGATGTGAAAGCTGCACACTCCACTGCGTTACCCGCGAGGATGGCAATGCGATTTTGAGGGACTGAGCAGGGTAGGTCACATCTAATTTAGTCGTAACGCACTCGCGTGTTATTCTTGAATGTCAAGTAACTTTGTCAAAGCGATTTTCGGGTTGATGTAGTTTTAACATAAGCAATTCATCCATTTCTCTTTGAAGCCGGGCTGTCATGGAAAAAAATTCACGGCGAGGAAGTCAGAGCTTAAACGCCTGCACTTGAGACACGACTACAAGACCTATTACACCAACATAAAGACCATTAATCACGCGGGAAAATGTTGGCTTTAAAAAAATAAATGAAAACAGGAGAAAATGGAAATTTCAATAGAGGAAACGACGTGCAATAGTGAAGTGTTTGTACAAGGAGGTCTAGTACTCGCGGAGGCTCCGAAGTGCATATAGACGTCATTCGTGATGAAGAGAAGTATTTGGAGAAGAATGGGAGTCCGACGCAAAAATTATGACATGAATTAAGGCACGTAAAGACCCCGATTGTCGAGCAGATTATGAAAAATACCCTCCATTCACTGGCTAATTTCAAAAGGCATTCAGCGCGGAAAAGTTGAGTAGTTCAGAAATGAAAAAGCATAAATGAGAAAAACCTAGATAACAAAATGTTTTTTTTTAATAATGGCATCAAAAGACTTATCCCATCAAAGAAGAAAGGAGGAATTACTCCTGTTTTTCCAAAGCATTTTTTGACATCTTGTTTTCCCAAGCTTGAGCTGAGGGGATTACACAATGCCGAATAAGTTGTGCAAACTTTACAACCATCAATCAGTAGGAAGATTGGTACGATTCGATGCAAATAACCATAATGCTGCGTGGTTAAAACTGCCTTAGTTCTTAGTGAGTTGAAATGTTTATTACAAACATACGGTGTGCTCATAAATTATTAGCCTTAATTAGTTTATAATGGAGTGGGGAATGAAGGGAGGTCCGCCTACCTTCATGGAAAATATATGAGTTAGGATAAAGGGACGGTCGTCAAATTCTATCGTTTTAATGGTAAATACACAGTTAAGAATTAAGTGTTTAATTTATGATCACCTTGTACGGCTACATAACTTGACATGGTCAAAACGTTGCTATGTAAAGTGCACTCAGAAATTTCAAAACATACCCAAGTTAAATGCTTGAGGTGACATTCCTCATGTACTTCCATAAAATTGTAAGCTTTCATAGCATTCCATTACTATCTCGAAACCATCAAAGTTACGGAAAACTTCCCGCTTACAAAATTGTTGAGGACACTTTAATTCGCATATATAACACATGTCAACTTCATCATTTGAAGTTATCCAAAGTGCACAAACAACCACATAATGTTTTCCAAGCAAAACAATTAGGGTAACCCAAAATTCAGTTTGGATAGCTCATCAGCTAGGCTGGTATATCGTCGCTGCAATGTTTGACAAAACATTTCATGTGAGGTTTTGTTCACCGTTATACCTGACATTTGTTTCGTATTAATTAATGCGTACTACAACTTTGTAGTTGGATAGTTTGTCATCACTGTGCCGGTTTCCAAGGTACAGTAGTAATTGGATGACGCTCAAAAAACCTATCAAGTTCATCGAAATTACTGTCATTGAAGAGACCACACCTATCATGACTTGCTGTTATATCAGAACCTCAGAACTTCCCCTCAACCTCATCAAAATTATTGCTATGGAAACAGCCCATCGGCACACCTGGTAAACTAACATCACATGATGCTAAAGAGTGACATGCGAATTACCCTCTAAAATTATTGGAAACACGTTCCAACAACTAACTGAATTCACAAGTGAATTTAGCAGTAGAGTTCCAAATGTTGCAGATGAAGCAATAGGCCATTCAGAAGTTTAACATCATTGAAAACAAGCACAAATAAAACCAGATATCGAATGGAAATTGTCCATGCTCGCTCCCCTCTATCCAAGCCATTAGTCACTGACAATATCATCCAATTGTTTCCCAAAAAATGCACCCAAAAACATCCAACCACAGATCACCATCGTTCAAACACAAAGGATTTCTTGGTGCATTAATCCATGCGATGATCAAGGGAGGTGGACAAAAAGTTGGTATCAAATAACAAGCAGTCAGGAAGCCATCCCCTTTAAGGACCAAGATATTGGGGATATTTCCCAAACAAATACAATTATCCAAAGGGGGGACTTTGGTAAAATATCCTCCGACAATATTTCCCCCAAAACGCCTGGTCTAGTCCCATCATTACTGGCAGAGGTTCTACGTGCATTTGCAGATAATCAATAGGAGCGCGCACGCAAGCAGCCCGGTTAATGTATCATCTTTAGCCATTATTATATGTCGCCATGATGGGAGGATGGTTTTAGTGCAGGGCCCTGCTCTTAGAAGCAGCATAATTAGATTCAGATGCAGACGGAAGGAGGCCTGCGTTGGTTAATTTAATCGATGTTACGAGGAGAAGCGGCAATCCCTTGCCAAATTAAACTAATGCAGTGGACAGGGAACCTATTAAGAGTCATGCGAAATTAACAACTATCAAGTGACAAAATTAGATAGCCGAACACACCCTCGACAGGCGCGCGATGGCCGGGAGGTCCTCCTACCTTGATGCAAAATTTATGAGAGAGGGGATTACCCCTTCAGAGGGACGGACGCCAAATTCATATTTGCGCGAGCGTTGTTGGCGTTATTGAATTAATCATAACGGCAGCCTAGCGGTGGCAGTCACACATGAAAATACATGCAACTCAAATTCAAAATTAACTTCGGAGTAGAAGGCTCTTGGAAGATGACCAAATTCTCGAGCCATGCACAAAAGTTTCCACATCCCCCCCTCCACTCAAACCGAACTTCAGACTGATGGTTTTTGTCGTTTAAGTTTATTTCTATTCATATATACCAGGTGTTGAAGTCAGGTAGGATACGAGCGTACAATTTGAAGACTTCAACCTCAGAAGAGTATGTGACACAAAACGCAAGTGGAAATTAATTCATACAACAATCGTTAACCTGGTTCACTGCCAAGCAGTCTTTCCAAACATCTGTAACTAACTACATTACGTCGATGTAAATGCCTTGAGTGAAAATGACAAATAATATTATCAGCACTAGACCACTGACACCACAACAAAATGAACAACTCCGGACAAGCCCATGTTATAAAATTCGTAAACATCTGAGCTTTCATCGATTGCTTAGCATTGCTACTCAATCGATTCCAACATCTCCAAGTATACGATCAACGGTGGAGAAAACCTTTTCCAATTCTCAATATACTAAGGTTAATCCTTTAGGTTTCAGTTAGGACAACTTGGTGTATGGTGTCCTTCGAGATCTAGGGATCGGCACACCTTATACCCTGCAAATTTTACTCAGTTCCACTTAGTATCATCTTGTCAAATCCATAACTTTGATATGCACCCTCATTATGCTAGATACTATAAGGCGCACAACTGTCCAACTGTAACTGTCCAACAAACTAGTTAATTGTGGCAAAATTGCTACTTACATGTATGAGGTTTTGAGTTTGTTGAGAAAAATTTACTCTTGACACTTTTGTAGCACTTTAGACAGCCTCAGAATTCAGAGGACAAATTATCAGGCAATTTCTCTTGTTTAAATTCGTCAATGTTGCTCGTCAAATAGCTAACAATAATTTCTTCAAAAGCTGCCTTTAAACCCTCCATGGAATTGTTAAATTGTTGCTTTTTATGCACACCATTTTAGCAATAGCGAAAGAACACAGTGGATACACCCCCACTTCAAACTTGCATTCCTGGATTGCATTAAGTATTGATAAACCGCTCAAAACAGTTTTTAAAATCCAGATAACGACAAGCTCCACAAACAAACCAATGACTAGCAGTCGTCTTACCTTATTTATATGTCGTCTTCAACATCTAAACCCATTATCCAGCACACCTGATGGAGCCCGGGTTCCTTCCAATCTAGGGGGTCGTACCCTTGAGATCCCAAAGACGGACACTGGACCAATGCGGAGAGGAATTGGGGAAATTGGCAGCGGATCGCACTCGTGGGATACAACGCAAAACCCATCATTGGCCCAGCACGGGATCCCGCGACTCACAATCCATTGGACGTCACATCGTTGGGGGTTTAGATGTCAGTTCCATGGACGTGATGACTGAACATCACAAATGTTCGCTAATATAAGTCAGTTTCATCTTGATGATGCCGAAGTTTTTAGGAGTTCAAACTTAACAAGTTACTTGTTGGTGCTTTTCAAGGCCTCTACCAAGTTTGTCCAATGACATCCAGTCGAACTTGGTAAAGGAAGTCATTGTGTCGCTCACATACTCTTTGCAATGTAACTGTGCTTTTGCAGTCTGTACGAACTTTAACACCTGAAATGAAACAAAAATTCAAAGATAAACAAATTTATGAACGCCCATAAGGAAAATGCATTGCAATTAAACAACACACAATTTCACATCTATCCACCACTCATATCTGCTTAACACATTTTGCACACACTTGATAGAATAGTCCAGCCAGTCCATTTAAAACTCCCTAATTTCCCTATATGAATTCCCTTTTCATTTCAAATTCAATGTTATTTGCCTGAATTTTCCAGGTCTATTTCAATTCCCTGCTGTTTCACCGTCTTTCAGTTAGTGCGATGACACTGTAATGGATTTTTATCATCTCCATTTCCAGTTGCTTCAGAGATGTTGGAGTACGATCTGTATGCATGCTTCCCTGCAGTGCTCAGAACTGTTCAAATCTGAAATTTTTCTAACCATGCAGGAAAGATGCTGAAGATGTCGACAATGCTTTTGCCCTACATGTTATGAAGCTGATGCTGCCGTTGAAAAAGGCAATGTCCAGTTTGATCATGATCCATTATATTCGACACCCTGTCTAGTGTTCTCAATCCGATTATCGCTATGTGTAAATTAGGGTCATGTATCTCAAATCTACAATGATCATTATCTAAAAACGACACTTTCGTGAGCGGCTGGTCGTTTCAGAAAGGTTTCACTGTGATGGACGTCGTTTTATGGATTCCACCAACAGGAACCAGTCTCTAAACTGAACAGAAGTGGCATCGCGCATGCTGAAGCAAGAACTGCAATTTGTTCAAAGATCAATAAACGTCTCATTGTGTGGGTTAATTTTAATTCGATATCGCCATTGTTTATTTGTTTGGCATTTCACATTGCAAACAGAAACACCTAGGTTCGAACACCTCTTGGCCATGGGCACCCCGTGCTAAATTGATAGAGATGGCCCCCTGGGCCAAGGCAGTCTTGGGTTAACAGGGGCATCACGAATCACAGCATCCAGTACTTGGAGTTCAGCAAATTGCGAAGCAAGACAAAAGCCACCCCACTGGAGTCGCGCTTGTAACAGTCCAAACGCTGATTGCACAGGCTTAAAGGATTATTTTTAATCAGCCCGACATTAATTAATTCCCAGACTTTTGTTGCCGTTTAAGTAGACCGTGTTAGCATAATTTCAATTGTTGCGTATTAAGAGAATGACAGAACACAATTCCACGTCGAAAGGCTTAACGACATTGTCTGCAAAGGACAAATAATTTCCTGCTGTTGGGGCGGTCTGCAAGGGGAGGGCGCAGCCCAAGAAGTTCTTATCTGCCCTTGCCATTCTACGAGCTGCTTTTCACAGAAAAGTCCACATAAACAAAGTCGCGCAGCTTATCTTTATGCAACCGGTTGGAAGTTAGGAGCCAGATAGAATATCAGGGCGACAAATCCCCATCTTTGGCTCGTATTAGCGTTTTATGTTAGCAGCTCGCAGCTTTTCATAATCTTCAAAATTTGGAAAGCAGGCCTAATCCCGCATCCAGGGATGGCGCCCGACTGCTGTTCCAGAACAAAGTTTTCATTGTCCTCCAGCTTTGTCAGCGCTGCACTTTTGCCCAGGTTCCATAAAGGAAATGGACGCTGGACAATGCATTAAGTAATTGGAATGCCTGCGCATTTATTACGGCCCATAGCCGGGCTGGCTTATGGCATCTATCAAGATAACCATTTTTTGAGAAATGCTGACAGCGACATAAAATTTCCGAACATAAAATGGGAGCAGCCTCAGGCCTACGACCGGAGATTGATGCGGGGTTCCTTCGATAAGGATTTAGGAACGCTTCACTGGTATGCCATCATGAACTAGCAATTTTAAGTGGTATTGGCATTAAGATTGCCTTGTCTTCATTCGGCTGAATCTGCCCAATTGTTAAGTGCATCAATTGCTTCCCTTTAATGGAATTTTGAAACATGATTCCTTTTTTTTGCGTACATTTGGAGCAGGGCACAATCTGTAGCGTATCCATAAATCACTTTACCTGCCTACTCCATGCATTTCCAATTTCCCTACAGAATCATAATTATATTTTGCCCAATACTCCACGAGAGGCGCTTATATCCTTATATCCTCTTGTGAAGAAGTGGCCAATTAGCTGCTCGTCCTGAGTCATTAAGACATGAATGTAGCCAAAGCAGTGATGACCTTCTCATGATGACTATCATTATCAGTCAGCGATTTATATCTTAAGGCAGGCCCTGAAAGCCCAATTTCGTTGCGGAATGAAAAGTATATTAATTTGTATTTGAGCTCTGTTGGTCCACGCTCCAACGGATGAAAATCGCCAGTAATTGCAAAATTCCTCCCAAAATTGGACTCGACAGCGGTGAATTTTGATCGATTTTTTTAATTAATGCACATTGCCGGTGGCCATAATTTACATTTAAATCGTGGCTCACCAGAAAGGGGGGAGAGCGCCTATAAATAAAAGCAATAACAAACGAAGTTTACTGGATTCATCAAAAACATGGCTCGGCATTCTGTCGGAACGAAGGCGCCCATAAAGCTCCCTTCCCTACTTTAATGGGGATCCTCGACATGGATGATGCATTAAAACAGATTGCATATACTGCGAGATTAGGCTAGGCCTAATGATCATCCGCAGATCAAAAGTGGCTTCCTGAGGTCCACTACTTTCAATTTCCCATTAATGGTTAATTTCGGCCAGCAGACATTAACTCCATCACATCCACGCCAAATCGACCATTGTCTTAGAGGAGGAAACAATGCGTCAACACGCGCTGAAATTCGGCACAACTGCCCCATAAAACGCAATATGCATTTGGGTAATGGACTTTCTTATTTTACACAATGCGAGTCGGAAGCCGCTTCTGACAAACTGCCATCAATTTCAGCGTTTGATGAATTCCTGTTTCTCTTCTGATTTGTTTTCGTCCACTTCATTAAAATATGTTTAATATGTTTTTCATAAGCGCCGCTTTACCAATGCACACCATCTGGGGGCAGCTCGTAATTCCATGCTAAGGATTAATGTGGCTCATTAGTAATATGCAATTAGCTGAAATGGACCTCAAGTGAAGCCGACCGATGTGTACGGATGTCAAAATAAAGTTCATCAATGTAAAATATATTCAATAATTATGACCGCCATCTGAATTTGGTGGTGAATTCCCATATGAATGAGGGTCAGAAACTTACCAAAAAAGTGATAAGAATGCAAGCTCGTCTTTACTATGTTTGCATTTGATGATAATGTTGATTCCTTCCCGCACAGATATTGTAAGTCCGCTTTATCACATTTTTAGAAATCATGTTGGATTTCGTACCCTGTGGTGGTATCATATGCATAATGCCTGTAGATGTTTCATAATGACTATGCTGCAGAAGTGCCACAGCGGGGCATATACCGTAGTATGGCATTTCATATGTCATTTAAAAAGGCTTTCACGAATTCATTCAAGCTCATTCCCTCACTTTTTACTCAAAATAACATCTTTTGTATTCTAAGAGGCCTTCATCTAGGGTACTAGGTAAACATCTCATTAGATAGCATACGAATGTATTAATAATCTCCAGATTTTCGACATGCACCAATGGCGAAATTCGTGGTGGCATTTCATGCGGAAGCTTTTCAAAGCACATAAATTTTAATACCCTCGCTGGCTTTCTGGTAATTGGCCTTTTAGCAAATGCATCCAAAGCCCCAGCTCCATACCACACATTCTTGAAAACAACGAGTTTTTTTCGAAGTCTTCATTGTAAGCTTTGGACGAGGGAATGTACACGTTATATAATACACACAACGACATTTTTAACTAACGAATGAATTTTGGGATATGAAAAGCATATACTTTTCAATGATTCTGTCATGAATACATTAGTTTTAGGGTGCACACCTAGACGAGCTTCAGCAAATATGTACTGTCTGCACATTTCTCTGCACATGTCTGCAATTGCCTATTGAAACTTATATTTCAAGCACTCTAGGCCCTTAGACCTCAATTAGATGGAAATTTAGACATTCAGGACTTAGCATACGCTTATTCTACCTTCAATAATGTAAATTCAATTAATACTGCAAGTCAGCCATGTACGCGGTGGAAAGATATTTGTTAAAGCCTGTACAAAAGTCAGTGGTCCACATGGAGAAACTTCGATATACATATGGGATTGCTAAAGGGCCCATTTACAATATGAAGTAGCAGCAGAAGGAGCTAAGAATAGGGCAGAAACAATGATGCCAATAACACTTTCGTAGTGGTACTTTCTTTAATAAATACAAAATACATGTATATTGGCAATCGCTACGTTGACTTGCAAGCTTTAAGTTAACTTCAATAAAGATACTTCAAATCAATGGAAATATGCATTTTGTATGAATTCCCTTAGTCGTGATGATATGTTTCAAAGTATTCAGATTTCTGAGTGATTCACAACAACGGAGCATGGAAAATGGTGGAGCGATCAAGCTGGGTTTACTAAAAACCAGATGCAGACATTCTCCAATAAGTCCATAATGGTTCATGATTTAAGGGTTGCATAAGCTTTGCTGCATCTAGTTTAAAGATTTACCTCAAACCGTCACCTGCTGCTCGTGTCATCTTCGAACTCCTTACATGCTACTACTTAACTTATTTGATTTGAGATGCCTCGAATCAAATTGCCAAACTCTCAATCCAAATAAGACAGCTAAAAATGACATGCACAACTTACTTATATCAAGGTAGCTTAAAGATTGCACTTAAACGTAGTGAATAACACTGACTTGTGACTTACGACGCCATTTCGGACGAGACTGACCTAGGTATAGCGATCCATTACCTTTTCGTCATTTTTACATGCATTAATAAGATCACTTCTGCTTCGGCCTCACATAAGCATTCAGGATTTCTTAAGCACAAAAAATCTCTCATAAAAAACAAAATTGCCCATCGCATAAAATATCAGCCCGTCTTACAAGCCAAAGGCAGGAAAGCCAGCTGACCAGAATGCGCAAGCCCAACCTATTTCATGTCCAGTCAAGGGGATGAGCCCACCAAATATAAATACACGGAATACGATTTATTGATCGGAATGCGATGTCCGAAACGTTTTGCTTTTATTACCAGGAATGCAGCTTTGGATTTAATAAGGACTCGAAACGTCCAAATGCAAGTACATATTCCCTTTGCCTTTGAATTCTTTGAAATTCTCCAATAATTCAGCAGTGGTGAGACCTAGGGTGATCTTTCCAAGACGATACAATACTCATGAATTCTCCACTTCCTATCCTAAATCACCATCTATCGAGTGGTCTCCCACACAGCACATTGCCCACAGTGATCTCAACGGTGCCCTCTACCATCTGCGAGTGAATCTCATCAGGTATGCTGTGCACATGTGTTTGGTAAACAAGAGTTGATGTCTAAACTTGAGGCGATAATGCACATTTTTTGTAATTCTGGTTCGGGGCCCTACTGCAAGAGGCTCTCAGTGCCTGGCAAGAAACAACTGAAATGGATGCAAGTTCGCGAAGAGAAATGATAGAATGTCAAGATACACGGGTCGGGAAACAGCATGGTTTAAACATTTGAGGCCATTAACGGCCACCCATACCAAAAAAGTGAATGATGATTTCTACAGAAATCATCTAGAGTGCAGTATTTCACTCAGGATGCGATTGTACAAGCACACTATTATAAACTCTTCTATATAACTTTAAAACAACGATTGGGTATAGCACATCAAATTCACATGGAAATGCTACTTTTAAATCACACTTGGATATTGAGATAAAATTATTTTCAAACAGCTAATATGGGCACGAATTATCAGCGCAGGTAAAGCTACATCGTCATTTCTGGACAACAAATGCTGGAAATACTTGCAGAATTCTTCCGAAATCCACGTTAGCAACACAGCTGAAGATGATCTTACAGCGTATAGGCTTGCTCTCATTAAAGAAATTATATTTGACAAAAAAAACAACTTTGAATTATATGGAACAAACCTTGGAAAAAATAGAAACACACCTCGTCTTATTTCGTGCAACTGTTTCATAGGTAGTTCCAGCAAGCGGCGCTGCAATCAATAAAAACCATCAAGATAACCATCAAGATGACCACTGGTATCAAATGACCAAATCGCCAATCAGCCCGTGTATACCATCCACATGAAATAAAGTTTTATAAGAGTTCTACCTTTTTTTACGAAATGTGATCCTTGCTACTAACAGTCTTAAATTAAATTTTTAATGAGGGTAGAAGTAGTAAGGATTGTCAAGATACCGCACAATTTGCTACAGTCTAAGAGTGGGCTTCTAAGCACCGCGCCATGTCGTAAAATTCAGCGTTTATGTAACCCATATTTTGCAAAACTACATGTAGTAAGGATCCTTGCAGTTTCATGAATATAATGAACTCCATTACTCGTGAAGCCACAAACAGGCATCAAAAATCAATATCATCCCTGCACATTAACGCGAACTGTCTGGATGTTTCGACTGATATATTCCAAAGGCCAAAGCACAAGCTAGGTTGCCTGTGTTTGTTTTCCCTCAATTGATTACAGAACATCCACAGTCCACATTACCCATCCTTGCAGCTTGGCTTGGATAAAATAATGGTTTTTGTCCAAGAAACCCGGCTCGTTGGGTATAATTTGGCAAGCAGGACACGTAAATGCCGGATTGATTATTTGATATATTATCCCGTACAAGTCTTAGAACTTGCAAGAAGCACTAAATGAAACAATGCAGTTGTTGACTTAAGTTGCAGAGGATAAGGGGGATAAATTAAGACCTTTATTAAAGTACCTACAAGACCTGCTTTTTTTGGAAGCACTAATACATAAAGGTATCAGCAAACCAATATTGATAACCGAATTGTCCAATTCGGGGATAACACGATTAAGCTCCAATACTGCAAGCTCTACTCTATAATAACGTTAGATAATAAGGCACATTCAGAAATTCTAAAGCAGTGGGGCTTATTGGTGGCATTTTTCTGTTAATGGTTCCGTATTGTAGGAATGAAAGCAATTTTTCATTAAAACAGGAATGATTGTAATGTGGTTTTTATGGTTTCTGCTCATACTGTCCTCTCCCAAAGAGTCAACGAAATATCTGTTTTTAAGCTAACTTGAATATTTCTTGACACTGGATTATGATGGCTTCTGAAACGAATGTCATGTGGAAAAACCACATACCTGATAATACACTTTTGTCAGTCAAGTATTTTGCAGCATACAGTGTATTTTCGAGCATTAATGATGGTAAATACATGCACTTTTACACACTAGATATGCCATATATGCCATTTTAATGGATCTAATATCAATCAGTTATTTACTATATGCATCAGTTATGATATTTAGCTTTTTATGTCTAGGCTGATCACAATAAAATTAAAGTATTAATAAACCAGCATAGCTAATATATGTTAGTGATTCCTTTTCTTTTATTTTGCACTCAAGACATTCTGCTATTAAGTTATTATCGACTAATGTAACCATCGATATCTGTACAAATCCAATGATACAAGTACAGTCAGGCATACTTGTATTAATGGATTGTTTCCTATTAAATTTATTGTCATTTTATTGTCATGGCATTTATTATAAAAATCATTCTTAAATGTGCACATACATGACCATATCTGTAAATATGTGGACATGTATATGGATATATGCTGTACATGTAAATGTATATATGGTAATATACATGTACATATACGCATATTTGTTGGTATATATGGTTATATAGACCAATTGTAGTAAATTTTAGCTCTAACCATACAATTTGTACATACTTTCTACATCTGTATAATATGTTGGCACAAGCAACTGCAATTATGAACTTCGAACTGTTATGTTTACAAATACATATTTTTTTGAATGTATAAAATATCCCTAATTTTGAAAACGTTCTTCGATGAACACATGGTGTGTTTATACGTACCCACCCTGCACTTTAGAAGTATATTGATATACATGGATATTATAATGTGCGGCACTAACGCTTAGTAACGTCTATGCAAACGTGTTTGGAAATTTATTGCGGGCTTAAGACGGTTCAAAACTTCCTTTCTACAAATGTTGAGAGCGTATAAAAGTATCCTTTGTACGAAGAATACCTGTTCATTTAAATATGAAAATAATTCAAAACAACTAAAGGCATTGGGTACTTTATATACATTAAATTGTCTAGAACTGTGGGCATGGGATCATCTTCCTCTTAATAACGTTACACCGCAAGACCATATTTTGCCATATTTTAAAGATTCCATGAGGGAAAACTGAATGAATGTAAATTCCTGCTCGCACAGTACATGCATCTTGAATTGAGACGATGAAGTTTGGACGTCCTAATCGCCAGCATGGACGCATACAGTATGTGCATGCTTACAGTGTATGTGCTAAACTTATGGCAAGTATTAAAGGTACATGTATGTGCTTGAAGTAAAGGTGAAAACATTCAAGACGTCACTGCATTATGATTACCCCATGGTCCCATGAGAAAACGTTCCTTTTCTTTGATATGGAATTTACAAAACATGCCAAATTTTAAATAACCTTGGAATTTACATACAATATGCGTCAATAATAATTGTTGCGACCAACATTTGGCCACGTGGCCTTCTTCTGCAAGATTCACTGATAAAGTAACGCAAAGAGAAATGCTTTTCTTAGAAGGAAGTCCAGTGATATTGGCATTCATGGAAGTACAGTATTTCATATTGGATGGACTCCAATTTAACCTCGACCATTCTAGTCCGACGAGGCCAAATGCAAAGAAATTAGACAAGCAATCATGGATATGGAAGGAAAACAGACGCATGGGATTATTGCAGAAGAAATGTATTTTGGTCAACCGCTGCTATTAGTTTACTGGTATGGCTTTGGCCATAATCTATAGGATTATGAAGCAATATTCACGGATTTCATCGTCTCTTAGTTACCGCCATAGACCTGTCTCGAGAAAAGCTGCTTTAGCTTTAGAAATGACTTACTGTAAGAGCAAGACTGATTTATCCGAAAAATGCGGGGCACAGAAAATGACTGAACTAGCTTTCCAGGCGTCTTGAATGGAGTTGATAGCGCGTGGACAAGATATAAGTTTATAAAATGTGAGAATATTACTATGACCAAAAATATTTAAAAATTATGTATACATTTTTTTGTTTGTAAACTGTTAACAGTAATGGACACAAGGACATTTGTATTTAAAAAGGGAAGGACGGATCATCGATGCTTAATGTTTCAAACAACGCATAACTGAAAATAAATCCAAAGAAGGCATTTACATGTACATGTACCTGCTAATAAAATTGTACTGATAATGGGCCACATTTTTTATCAATTTGTGACCAAAATTCATCATATGTTATAGTAATTTCGCATGAGGTGCTGCAAATAGTTAGCATCAAGTACCAAATGTGTGCATGTAACTCTTGTTCTTCCCCATATTTTCTCATTTACCCATTTATACTTTTCAGATTTTGCCTGACAACAACTGTCTCTGTAATTCGAAATCCTTAACTGCCTCGGAAAACTACCTCATCATTTCGAATTCACTGATAATTCCCTGATTTTACCTCCAATATTATGAGTAGTTGAGAATCCTGATTTCCAGTTGTGTAAAAAAATAAACGGTATGCATCACATGATTCACATCAAAACACCAGATCACTTGCACAGCATGAAACATCCAATATCCAAAGAGGACGAATGCAGAATTGTGCTATCATATTCTTCAGATTTAAATAAATGATTCGTCCTTCATAAGAAACATGACCTTCAAATACATGATGTCCACATTAGGTCTTAGACGGCAGAGAAGACATTCCTACAGCTGCACCAGCACCAGCACCAGCTCCATCCATTATTTGCAAGTTTACAGAATAACTATGCAGTGAATAGGGTGAGTAGCAAATAACGCCACGTGTCAATAGTAGATGGCGTACTTTTCCCGTTTTTTTTTCGCCTTGAAGCGCGAGGCGAAATGAAACGCTCGTATAAACTAAGTCAAATCGATTTAACATAAACAACCCAATTCACCTCAGCAACTCGCGCAAAGATTTAGACCCCGCCATGTTTACACTTCATTCGGTTTTATATATTCATCGGCTGGGAGTAACAGCTGCTTCTAATCTATTTCATTTGCATTTATTTTAACCTAACTAACACGCTTGCACAATGGCGTGTTTCGGAGGGGAGAAAAAATCGAAAACTGCTCATCGGGGAAAATCAAGAGTCGGAGATGCTCCAAGTCGACGATAAAAGCCACGTGTTGTGCACGAAGCTTAGGAAAAATGCTGGTTTGAAACCCCTGCTATTACTTATATCGTGCATTCAGTTGGGACCTCGTTGGTTGACTGTAAAGGTTGACCATGTGGTGGTGGCCGAAGGTTCCAGCACGTTAATTGCGAGGGTGTGACCGGTTATCATTGTTGGAAACTACGAATTCATTAATAAAACAGTTCTGCCTCATTAAAAATGATTACGTGCTTTTTGAGAGCGGCCTCATCAAGTATTGTCCCTCAAGGCCCGTGGGCATTGCGAACTCTGGGCGGTGCTATTGTCTTCAACACTGTCATATTTTACTCTACATTTACTGGTAAACAATCGTGTTTCCATGTTGTATTTGAAAGAGATTCTCTTCATGGGCATTGTGGTCGCGCACATATGAAATCCAAGATGATTTACCTTGGTTATTTACATGTCATAGTAAACTCTGCAGATTTTAACATTTTATAGCATTAGAATAGGGTATGTATACAGATTTCTTACACCAACATCTCTGAATTAACTCGAAGATGTCGTTGCCTTGAAGTCGGTATAACCTGGCGGTGGCATTCGTTGCAAAAACCCAGAACCCACTGTTTAAAAACGCAGTTGGGGCGCTGCCTTTAGCTTATTTAGAGTAACCGTACACAAAGGTAACAAGAAGACACATCCATCTCAAGTAAATGTCTCAAGTTTACGGTTGTTTAAATTGTTTGCATGTTATTTGCAACGACCTACTTGCTTGGTTTGAAGTGCCCTGTCTAAAAACCTTGCCGATTCGCAAATGAAGGATACTGTATGCAAGTCAAGTTAAGGAATAGGTGAAACTGGATTTCATACATGATCTACTTGTATTAGGGTAAATTAAACATAGGGGATAACAAATCCCAATACATGATGAATTAAAACTTGCAACGATTCAACTCAAGATGGATTGATGCCGTATCGAGCAAAATCACAACATTGATGTAAAATTTAGATAAGCTCTATGTGCCTCTCTAGCAATTGTAGCCATACTTTTTTTTCCAATTTTTTCCAGGACGTCAGTTGATTATGGTGATAGGAATCAGCAAGTCTACCTTTAGTTGTTCGGCGTATGGGACAGTATAGCATGCATGTCTACCAGGCAGTGACGTCATTGGTTAGGATATTTATTTCATTACCATCACAATATATCATCACTATGTCGTTCTAACATGTCTGACTAAACTGCAGGGATATGCAAAGATAATACCTATTTGGAATTTCAAAGTAACCTAACAACTAAACTTCATGACTTTCAGAAAACGTCATTTCCGCTGATATTTGATATACAAATAAGCATACTGTGAAAAAACGTTTGCATGGGAGATTGCAGGTTATGATTCGATGCCTAAATGGAAAGAATGGTTCTGTTTACACCAACGAAGGCTAATGGCGCACTCATGAATTTATCCATTTGTCATAAACCGACATGCATCAGGGAATGACTAGTGCGTGGTATTATGCCCTAATACAGGTGAATGCATGAATCAACGTCCCAAACCGACCATAACTCAGCCCTATTTGTATTATGATACATAAGCACGCGAAACAATGACATCAAGAATGACTCAGGGAGAGCAGCATTCAAATGTTTCATAAATGATTAAGTGATTTATTCCCTGGACGTTCGACGTGGATGGTATTACGCCATAATGCAGAATGACATGTCAAGGTCTGATTTCAGAGGGTGGCACATTCCGAGGTCTGGCGAAATCAATATTACCATAATTACGTCTTGAGTAATCGACGTGCGTATGCACGAATAACGTCTGTTCCTGTCATTTTCAGACTTAAATTACCAAGATTTAGTACACAACAATTATCAGTTTTTGAAGTGGTTCAATTTCAGCCAATAAAGTTCAATTGGTTAGAAGTTCTACAGCTGTAATCAATTAAGAACGACCTTGGACCATGAAACGGATTTCAATATTCGTAAGTCAAAAACAAACACTTTTGTCTGTTTATTCCATGTTGTGAGCATAAGTGGGTTGATCAATTTCAGTTATGTTGATATCTGAGACATCTACATGTATTAACTTATCAAATGGCTTTGGGATGTACTGTACTTTACATTATAACAGTAAGCTGCTTCATCATGTGCACAAAATATTTATTGTTCAATTACACTTGACTAGAATACAAGGATGACACCTGCCCTAGCCGTCTGATTGTATTATATGTTGCTTGTTTTTTTATTTTATTCGTTATTTAGTTCGTTTTGTATTTATTGTATACATAATCTGACCAACCTGACAACCTTAGCAAACCGAAAACGTACTTCATTTAGATACCAACTGGAGAGGCAAACACTGCTAGAATAAGAGTTGTTAGGAAAAGCCCACATTGGTACAGTGTCCATAGTATAGCGGGAAGCAATAGGGTATAATTTATATAACAAGCATAATATACTGCTTTGTCCCTACATGTACATGCATGTAAGCAATACACAGTTGACTATACCACAGGCATACCAGCATAAAATATAATAAAATTCAATAAATATTTTTTTTAATTCAATTAATTTGAAAGCAGTCGCCTCATTTCAATAACGGGTTGAAGATCCGGCTGGGCTGCCCTTCGAGTAATTCATTGCAAAATCTAGCTATCCTGTAATCCTATTAGCAAATTGCGGTTGCTTTAATAAATGGCGCTGTAAAACGTGCGAAACTTCTTGTTCCCAGCTTCCTTAAGCCCCGACATTGTTCTCCTCGTCTTAATGCTCAACGATTTGACTTTGGGATTTTCAAAATTGCGCAAGTCCTGTTTATACAATCAATGATTGCGCTAGGTGGCAAATGTTAACCGGCTTAAACCCCCGAAAACTTCATTTGCTTTCAAGGATCCGATTCCGCTCAACTTTGCATACATTTTTCAAACCTACTCAACTTTAAACACAAGAAAAGCAAAGACTCGTGTCAAATCCAATCAATCAGCCAGGACACGTGGCCTGCCTTCAACAGATGAGGATGAAAGATTGCATAACAAACTCATTCAATGTTAGAAAGATATAATGTGGTGCGGTCTGTGTTCGAAAACTTTTTTGAAGTAAATTCCAAATATGCTCCTTCATGCAGCAGAGGTGAAACAAAAAGATGCGCCTGATCTAATCTAAGCTATGCTGTCAATGTAATGTCCGCTTTAGCTGCCCCTTAAAAGCTGGCAATCACTGCCAGCTCACAAGTTGTTAAGGTGAAATCCTACACACGGTTGCCCCAGAGATGGAAGTTTCAACTTCATTGTATTTTCCAGGTTTTATAACAAATTTCACTGACTACAAGTATGCAACAAACGTCTCCAAAATATTGTACGTTTGAATAAACTTAAGCGAGTCATCAACATGTTTTGAACACGTTAAGCTTGTTCATGTTTAAACAAGTGTTCCTTTAAGGGCATTGTAATTCTCCGAGGACTGCATTGCAATAACCTGAATTCTAAATACAGGTAGTCGTTGAAAATTAGGATGCCCAAACAAGGCTGCTGATAAGAGGGTGCTTTCAAACGCAACGCGCATAAGCCATCAAAGCTCGAAATCTTCATATGTAATCAGATGGAAATAATGCAGCAATCCATATAAAATCATTTCAAACAATTTTAAGCTGGTTTGCACAAACCGCTCAGATATGAAATTCAAACATAGGCGAGCGAGCGCATTACGTCCCCTCCACGTTAGCGGCACTGAATGGGAATTAATTAAAATTGTAGCGAAGCTAGATGGGAAGATATCGTCCACTAGCACGAAGTTTACCTTCGCCATTTATGAGCATGGCTTGCCCGAATGAACTGATGAGTGAAAATCTGCATTATATCTATTATTTTAATTAGTTTTATTGCTGCATTCATGTCGAAATCATTGGGCGAAGAATGTCAGCGAGCAGAGATTGCGCAAACTGATATTTGCATTTCTGAATGCATATTGCAATTAGCAGATCTTTCGATTCTTATTTGACAAAATCGATGCAGGCAGTGCTATGCAAATTGATGATGTGATTGGGGCATGTATTGGAAACCTGCGTCAGCAGAGGAATCATGTCAAACTGATGTTATATTCTGTACTCGAGCAATACATGGAGCATATACCAAAACCTAATGGTTTATAATGTTCAAGTACACCCCTATTATAAATTTATCAAATCAATCTTGAATTAATAATGGTTAATTTTCTACCTGATTGTCACAATGATCTCGCTGCTGGTGCATCTAAAGTCCTGTAAACAGATTTGCTTGTCAGTGCTTGCTTTTGTCAATGGTTGGCGGAAATATGGTTGACAATGTCAGTCGTCAATCCACTGTTCTCTGCAAGTAAAATAATAAGACGTCATAAACTAGTTTAACCCTCATTTGTAAAATAATCCTTCGCTTTACTATTAGAATATAAAACTACAACAATATTACGTCGTTTTAAAACTTGTGAAAGCGTACTGTATGATCGTGAAATCGGATTTACATGTAATCCCTGCTGCAAAACCAAAATAATTTTTAAGTTTCGTCTCTACAGTTCTAATAGAGTTGATATATACATGTTATACCCACATGTTAACCACAAAAAGCCTTCAAAATCGGGGGGCTTTCTAACCCTGCCGCGAGAGACAACTAAATCATAAATTACATTTTTAGATTATGCTAGACACGTAGAACACAAAAACACCACAAATTAACAGACTTTTTAAACAATTGACAAATTGGATATACCACACATTTCGCATGAATCCAAATGTGCAAAAATGATTTATATTTTAACTCTGCTTGTCAAAAATCTAACAATGGTACCTGTTCTAGCAGCTGCAATTTAAACTTACATGTATTATTAATAATATATTCTTTGATATAGTGGGTTTAGCCAAGACTTATAAATACCATTACTTAATTTATCTGCCCAAAACCTACGCAACCACTGTCAGTCTAGGAGTCCACCATCTCCTAGTATCAATGGTTGAACAGGACATTCTGTTGTACAGCAAATGATCGGGTTAAAAAAAATCAAATTTAGAGCCTCAGGTGACATAACTGGTTACATCTGCATACCGCACATACATGAAGACAAGCTGATCATAAAATCATTGCTAAGCACTGGGTTTGAATTTAAGCAAATGACTTCACAGGACACAACCAGAGACAGAATTTTCCTTTTTAATATGCATGTAGCTGGCTAATGCCTGATAGGATTTTAATTATCCAAGCTTAAAGGCGCTCAACGTATAACCAACATCTAGTGAAAGATACCTAAAGCCACCTCTATACCTCCACGAGTAGCAAAACCTAAAAGTCACGCAGGGCCTATTCACAGCGTAGAGAAAAAACTCATGAAAGCGAAAATGTCAAACGACATAATGATGATGCGATGTAATGACGTAAACAGTTTCGAAGTATTGAAGAAAAAAACAGCCTTCAAATGCTGCAGATTGTGTTTAGGCAGATATTATCATCACATCATGATGCTCATCATCAAGCTGGGAGAAAATCGACGCGAAAACGCGGCTTAATCTAAGACGAGATACTAATTAGGGGTGACACTAATGCGTTTTCTTGCCAGCAAGAAGAAACGCTCAAATCATATTTGAACGCACGAAAAAACTAGGGCAAAAAATCTAATGCAGCCACCTTTGGGCTAAGTCTGCACTAACTATTTTCTATAAAAAGACACAATGGGCGTCTTTGTTGGAAAAAAAAGGATGCCAAATACACGAAACATGATAAATAGTTATGGCTGTCAATTCCACACGTTCGCAAGGCATTACAGAATTAAGCCTTCTTGTCATCTTAAACAAAGGTGTCGGTCCTGTCGGAGCAGCTACTGCTAAGACGACATTATTACGTAGGAAGGCCTAATAGCCATTGTTACTAAGTGGATTTGAGAAGAGAATAGAAATGCAGAAACAACAGCAGTCCTGGAATGTTTCTCTCATTAATTTTCAGGAATCTTACAATCCTCTGTGAAGCAAAATGACGTGCATTGCGCTTTAGGAATTCTCTTAAAGGTTGGGCAGTTATAAGTTAAATTTTAGATTGAAGTATACATGGTCTGGTTAGGTTAAGTTAAACAATAGCACACGCACATGATCAAAAAGTAGAATTTGTTGGTGCTAGCTACATGGTTTAAAGAGCATGCCGAAGTTTGCCATCTTCTATGTCACCACACTGAAATAATTTAACGGTTTTAGTATATCGACGTCAAGATTCCTGACTGCACAATCTCTATAAAGTAACCAGAAGATATGAAAAATTAGTAAGTCAATACTAAGAAGAATTGAGGCTGAATTGAAGCAAAATTCACCATTTTTATGACAAAATATGTATCAAAGACAATAATATTGTCCACCTCCTGTATAGGGTCGTAACGTTTTACTGGGCATCCAGGCGGTGATGGGTGGTTGACCAATTCTGTCATCAATGGAATAGAGATGGACAAAGAAGCAAAAACAGGACTTTCTATAGAGCATAAGCAGCAGCTTGCATTTCGTTTAAGATAAATATACATTTGGCTTAAAAGAATTACCTGTGTGCAACCCTACAAAAGCAAGCCTAAATATTTCAGGAATGTTCTTATAAGAAATGCCATTTAAAAAAATATTATATACCGCAATATTCTTAAAATGTATGCCATGAAACAGGTCCTTGGTAGACCATACGTATTGATCAACTGGATAACTTTGTTTTATTAGCATATGAGCTTATTACCTTAAAGTGTCATATTGGTACAGTAATTTTCACAAGTATACGTCTGCGGCGGATAATGATCCAACTAGTTGCAAAAGGATGTTGACCGTTTATTCTAAAAAAACAGTTTCTGCAGTACTTTCCCTTAACATTAATACCATACTTGCTGATGTAGTAAAAGTGTTCGATATTTGGGTAGTGTGAGCTAAAGTCATTTGTCTTCATTGGTGGCCATGTTTATCCTGCAAGTACTTCCTTTGGGGGAATGGAAAAGGTGGAAATTGCAGTTGTCAGAATTAGGAAGAACGAACTGTTTTCCCATAATCCTCCTTGTGCATCGAGTCCTCATTGCTATTCGTTTCCTGCACATTCCCATTGTCTGACATCTCTGCCCTCGCACGAGCAAGGCCCGCACAAAATGAATGGCGACGAACGAGATTTAGGGCCAATGCAGACACCCATTTGTCAAAATTAGCCAACTTCAATGGCTCGCAACTCAATCGAGAATCACAAATCCATCTTTCTTTACTTTCATTTGCCACTAAGACAAAGGAAGTTCCCTTCCCACGCATCCAATAGTCGGAGTCGATTATAGGCATAGCAAAGGCATAGCCAGGTTTGCATGCATAACTCAAAATTATCACATCCAGCGAACACCCATTCTAAGAACTGCTACCTTAAGCGCAAACGGGTTGAAAGATGTGTGGAAGTTCACCAAACCAAGTGTATTCGCAATTCGAAATGAATTCACAGAAACAATTCCTGGTATTAAATGGAAAACATTGTTAGACAAATTTGGTCATCCTGAACCATTCCCAAATTGGAATTGCTGCTGTAACCTATAGGCTATGATATGTTCAGTGCCAATTTGGGTGACACCCCTGGATACCTCGTTCAAGACTTACTACAATGTAATTATCACTTCTGCCAAATTTGTACTTTTGAGTCACTATCAGGAAAGCATTTTGCTGAACCTGCATACTATTTTTGTATAATATTGTATACCACTGTATAATATTTTTTTCCAATTGCAATCTCTGATTTTGACGATAACTACCACTTGTGTACAACATACTTGAAATTTATCTTCACAATACGTCGTCTAATTCCTTTAGTGTATTGTATGGAGCTTGTGCGCTTGTCAACCAGCCCTAACAATGCTCGAAGAATAGTTATGAGGGAATTATTAGTTTGCCCTGTGTGATCCAGTTCAATAGATAATGATAAATAGAAATGAAATGACAGATACTATTACACTATATCTATCAAATTAGGCAAAAGACTGGGAATCGAGCACTTCGCAAGGTCTATTCAATGGTTTACTGTTACAATTATTCGCAATTCCATGAACATGACTGCACAAATAGGTAAGCTATTGATCAGTTAACATCAAAAGCCATTTAGTTTTTGAAAGGCAAGTTTAACAGGGAAACAAGATACGAGTTTTAGACCAATCCAAAAAATAGTAACCTAGCTATGATCATGCTGAAAAAATGGTTACTAAGCAGTCTAAGCCTGAATTAGACCGAATAAAATAAAGAAGCTAATGGCAACATGATTAGCTTATTTTCGACTGACATTACTAAAAAATCAATGCAGTGAGGACAATACGCAAAAGTTTCAAAACCGCCTTTAAGTTTTATTTAATGTCCATAGTAATGTTTTTATCACGAAAATTGTTTTAGCTTTTATATATATGTAAAAGCTGGCGGGCTTACAAATGATAGGAATATTTCCTGGTTTAGCAGTTGAAATGCAATAAGCCCTTATTTAAATAACTGCCCCAGTGCACGCAGCCTCGGAGTCAATTTTTACGTTATCTTCCCAAAATAAGTTATCTCGTAATCTAGACTACTTTACCACTGAAAGGCCCAAACCCAGCACCATATGTTCCATAAAGTGCTGTATTTCCGACCCATATCACGTTCCTACTTTGAGGGAATATTCGCCGATAAAGAAACTTCGCCTTACCCCAACAAAAATTCCAGCTTATTCCTAGCTTATTCCGATGGCAGTTGCGAGTAATACTCCTAAATGAAATAACTTTTCCAAGCGCAATAACGATAAGCCATTTTTGGCGAAAAAGAATGCATCTGTTCCAAATCAGCCAAAGGGACGCTGGCTCACCCAGCTAATGTTATGCAAAACTGAGGATTTTTGGAAAGAGTGGATGGCAAAGCCAAGAATGGTGGAATTTGATAACTTATGGTGAAGCCAACCCAACACTTACTCATTGCCTGCTTTTTGGACATCCCTCGGCATCCACCATCAGCAGTGCATTGGTTGTAAAGCGAATCTGACCATAATAAATCACAATTTGCTGCTTGATGAGATCGCATGCAGGTGCTGCGAAAGCAGCGTCGTAATCAAGGCAGACATTTGTATTAATTTGCGAAATAAAAGTGGGCCAGTGCACGGTACAAGAAATTTTTGATGGAAAACCAATTCCTGCGTAATTACGTCGTCCAAAACGCATCCTCCAACCACACCATGTTTCCACGAAGCCTTGAAAGCGCAACTACTTTCCAACACGATAGCGACTGAGCAGAATCATTCATCTTTCCCCATCCCCACTTTGACAGGACAGTCACAAATGACCGTTTCTGGATAGGGTATCAGATAAATGTATCTGGTTTTCGGATGGGACATTTCGTGATGAGGCATTTCCATTCATTTTCCAGTAAAGCCTGTCAAATGAGTTACTTACACCAATTTTGATCATTCAAAAAATCCATTACAAACTGTTATGGATGTACATTAGGCCCTGCTCACAGTGCTCCATAATGGCACTGGAGCATTATGCCCTACTCCAAGCGTGCATAATATATTTATATTTCAACCCTACTTGTCCAGCATACCAAAATGACACATCCTACAAGTAACTTTTGCATGTTAACCTTTTACATTTTTCTTTCTTTTTTTGCGTATTTTTAAATTTGCAGGTGTTGTATGCCAGCACCTCACTCTGGTTCATTTTCGTCCTCTCCTTCTTGGAAGTAATACAAGTGCATATAATGTGTAAGTTACATTTACCCATACGGAAGTTAGAAAAAATATTGTATAAAGTTAGATATACATGTAGATACAGTGTACGAGTACATATCGTTTTGATAGTGATGAAGATTTGTAGGCACCATTATGCTGATCTTACCATGCTCCAAAACATCACATTATAACTAGCATTAATGGAATCACCATGCGCACAGTGTACATAGCTAGTAACAAGTGGGGAAATCTACAGTAAATATTTGCTATCCAATCAAAACATTGAAGTTGTGCTTTCAGCTTTGCCAATTCCATCAAATTTCGTTACCAGGTCTAATTTCTATTATTTTCAATACACACCGTCTATATGCTACATGTGTCTGTATTTTAAAGTGAATGCAATGGTACATTTTGCAGCGACATTTGGAACATTACTTCTAAAGTGTGGCCAATTCCCTGAACTGCCATTTTCATATTAGCTTTTACGGTCGCTTTTATGGGTATTAAGAAGGTGGATTGTCAACGCGAGACTGCAAATGTGTAAATTTTAAATTCAATTTAAAACAGGAGCAGAACAAATTGGCGACCCTCTCATAAGGGCCATTACTTCGTAGCGTTCAAAAGCTATCTTTTTCAGCTCTGCACAAAACATGGGAGACCAATTGTTTATTCGTGTCATTTCAACACCAGCAGTTTTAATTTATGTCACGCCGCTGGAACCCTGCATGGTAATCAATTTCCAGACGTGGATGGAAATTTCTGGCCCTTCACGAACATATTGGATATTCCTGAATAGACTATTGTCTTTAATGTTTGCATGCATGTTGCGCGCAGGAAACCCCGATATTTATCGAGCAAATTTGAATTAGGAAAAAAGTCAATTCCGCTGAGCATCCCAGCGTAGCAAACGAATATGCTTCTTTAGTTAATGTTGATTAAATTTACGCCTAGTTACGCACCCCCCGACAGCCAACAATGTCAATGAAATCATTCTCGATAGCAGAGGGGACACCTTGGGTGTGAATGGTGCAACTGGTGCACTCCAGCACGTCTAAGAGAAAACACCAATTACATGACAAAAAAATGTGGTGTGGGAAGTCACCATCTGTATCGAGTGACTGTCGGTGCTTTTGTTGATTTTCAATTAATGGCTATAAAAAATATTTTTTCCTTGCATGCATCTACTTACAGTGAATCAGCCAGCGTTATTCGAGAGCATTGATAGAACTACGCCGCTAAGATACATTTAAAATGCGTACTGTGTTTTAAATTTTTAATTAAACAAAATACTATTAATTGAGGTATACTGTATATATAACACTGTAGGAAAGTTTCTTCACAGAATGTGCTACGTAATGTGAATAGTTAAAATTTTGTTTCCAAAATGTAATTTTTCTTAGTTTTTATTTGTTATTTATGGTTATATTGTTTTAGTCAACATAATTTTGTTAATATATTATTTTTTTATAGTTATTCATTCATCTGGCGACCTTGTGGTGTGTTTATGGTAAGGTGAAGGGGCATGTTAGCGGATGCCCCATGCTTGTTTCTTAGACTTAGTTTTTAATGTCTGTTAAATTATTTGCAAAAATATGATATTGATGCAACGCCCCGAGCTTTGTATGTCCCTTTAGATCTTATGTCCAAGGATAAGTATGTTCGACGATAAACATGGTACGTATAGAAAATAGCAAGTTTTTAAATTCATTTTATAAATCCTCTTCATGCATGAATTAGGCAAACTAATCCTATCTAATGCGGCGAGCGTTTGTAACTATTGCCATGTACTGAATGGTAAACATCTTTTGTCTTGACACGAATTGCATTGTTTGAGAATTATTTTATTTACCCAGCACACGTGCACAGGCTTTGTCTCGCGATTTGCTTATTCTCACAAAATGATGAATTTCCTTTCTTTGCTTGTGAAAATGCAAATGCCTGCTGGTTGTATTCTCAGAAAACAACAACGCTTATCAGGCGTTACTCGCAATTACAGGTTAATTGAGCGAACATACAGTATATGTAAGCCTCAAGTTTTGGTGGAATTTGGATATGTACGTTTAGAGAGCATTACATGTACATGTATATTCAATATTTTGGAAATTTCTATAGCGATTAGCGAGTTATTGAATCGAAAGTTTTCGCTTCACTAAAAACTACAGAAATCATCTGATGTGTTACAATAGTAGGCTCACTGGTGTACATGTATATCATATTACAAATGAATTGAAACGAGTAAACATGCATGTAAATCCAAATGTGTCCGACAATTCATTGCCGAAATGTAATTAATATACTGTAAAATTTATCGCAAAAATTGCATTGCAGCAACAGCAATTTCGCAACACCGTGTACAGGTGCCTCATAAACCGGCACAGTCCTTGGTACATGTACTGTCATGTACTGTCAGACTATGACAGTTGGAGTAATGCCTTCTCAGGGATGGCAAGGCAATAATGGCCAATAGAAAAGTGAAGAAAATCCACTTCAGTGCGCAAGAAACGCTATAAAATCGTTGACTTATGAAAAGGAACAAATATTTCTCGCCATAGACACTTCAGACAGTCGTTCAAGCAGAGAGCGAATCTGTCACAGCGAATTTGGCACCAAAGGATTAAATTCGATCGCCAGCACTGATCAGTCATCAAGTTTTTGAGGAGACACACTAAGAATTCGCGATCGATATGACCAAGTCTGAATGAAATATATGTTGATGAAAACGACCAATTGAATAAACTCGGCAACCATATTTTGAAAAATGCTCGAGTATACCCGTGTTACACTACCCTCATACATGTATCTACATGTACACTTAAGCACACGGCAATGCAGTTTCAGTTTTAGTGTTTAATTTGAAAGCAAAAAATGTACTGAAAAACATCCCGTTTTCTTAACTGGAACATAATCATAAAACAACATATGCATGTTGAATTGTTGGTTGAATGAATGGTTAACATAATTAAGATGCAGTTTTTTCCTTAGTTTGACGTCTCCGGCGACGACTCAATATTAACGCTCGTTTATAAAAGATTTTCGAATTAATACACAACAGTTTTTTAAGATTACATGGACGCCAATGCTAGCTTGCACATACATGTACAAGGCTAGACCATTCAACAGGCATTCCTAAAATAGTCTTCCAGATTAGTTTGAGGCAATTAAAAGAGTTAGATCATTACAGTATTAAAAGCCCTTCGATTTCCCGCTTGACTTGTCAAACTGATGACACTACAATTTCTAATTTCACTGTTATCGATGCATCACATACCGCAAACAAAGTTTCACGAGAAGCCAGCCGATAACTGTTGTGAGCTCTACTTAAGAAATTCCCCTGACGTTAGCTTTTCCAATCATCCATCATTGACATTTGAGATAACACAGACTTTCAAGAAAAAATTGGGCAAAAAACCTCCAATGGGATTAATATCTTTCAGATTCATTCCAGATTGGAGGAATGAATTACTCGATTAATATCTTCCAGATTCATTTAACTCGCGATTAATTAGATAGATTTCCGCTTAGCAATACGAAAGTAAGGTTGGAGCAGTATAAAAAACCTAAAAAACTGCGTTGAACTTACGGTTTGATAATTATTAAGGGCTTCAACTTGTAAGATGCGAAAGATACTTAGAAATGTTGGTGTTTCCTTGATGAAAAGTTAGTTGAACATTGCTAACAAAAATTTGTTCGTCCTCAATTTTGGGGTTAACGCAGATTCCAGAGGGACATGCATTACCTTAAAAGATTTAAAGTTATTACATGTATAAACCGATCAGAGTAACATATAGCCAGTATCTCAGCATATTTGTGTTCACCAACACGTCCTTGAGCAGCTGACACGTGTAACACATGTTCACAGGCCCCGCAATTTGAATAATTCAAAATAGACATACTGTACAACACATGCAAACTAATTGGTTCCTTAAAACCACGCTTGCATTGCATACAGCAAAATACTTTGCCCATATTTTCACAATTTAAGTAAGAAACATGTTTGTGATTTTGGTCGGAATTTGCTGGCACATTTCCATCAGGGTACTGATCCCTTTCTCTGTGCCTCAACTAAAAAAATTCATATACCTTTCGTTTCCAAGATTGTGACACAATCTTGGAAACGAAAGGTGCTTTTATTCGCGTAGCAGAACTGCTTCAAACTAAGTCTCTCTTACACTGGCTCCGGCACGCTTCGCTTCTACGACAAATGTTATTGCTCGCTTTATTTTCTTGCAAAATTCATCAGTTAGAAAATTCCAATGAATATTTAGCGAGCTGAAAGCCATCGCCGTTGTAATCCGCCGACACGAGCGCTGTAAATTATTCCGACGATAAAACATGATTGAATCAGCAGGGATTTGCCAGCATTTTTTGCCCATTTATTCAGATTTAAAACTGCGAAAGGGAGGAAATGTTTAGACGGATAAAACCGAGTAAGTCCATTAAAAAGAAAGTGGAAGCTGAGCGGAGATTTACGAGATTTGGCCCAGCTAAAAGAAATGGGTTGTTCGCCTTAAACATTGGGCCTAGGGATAATTCACTCGTTCCCCGTCCTTTCGTCGACTTAAAATACACCAAACAAATCGTGGCCATCTGCTACCAATTAAATTATGAACTTTAGAAACGACAAGATCCCAATAAAAGTCAGCAGCTGCCTCGTGGAGAAGAAAAGTACGACACGAAAAGCTCCTTCTCCGCTATACGGCCCCTATATACAGCCAGCCTACACTAGAAACAATTCGGGATGGCATTGGGGGCTTTGAAAAGCAATATTTTATCTTAATGATTAATAAGAAAATTTTAATAAATTTTATAGCGAGCTTCCGCGGGGAAATGAAAGCGCGCAATTGCTGCAAATGAAAGAATAAGGAAAACGACTTGAGAATACCGTTCAAACTATATTTATCGTGTGGGGCAATCGCATGAAAAGCGAAATTATAGCGCTATATCAATTTTATTCATCAAGCTGAAGAAAATTCTCCTCCCAGAAATACAATCTTTAAAGAAAATGTACAATGTACAAACTTATTTTAAACTGTTTATGTTTTACAATTAATTTCAAGAAGTTTCGTTTGAACGGGTTTAAAAGTTGGATGTGACCACATACTGCATGACATGAGCAACTATTATTGAGTCAAGTAATATGGTCTAATATTGAATCTCCAGTATATTAATTCAGATAAAACCATAAACATGTATGGGTATACAGTGTATGTCCCAAATTACGCAACGCATGTGTATGCCAACGAATATCAGTCAGGCGTATTAATATATTGCATGATATTTGGCTATTAAAACAAGTTGATCTAATGCTAAAACAATAATGCAACGTGAAATAAGCTTATAATTTCAACTGTGTACAATTGCAATGAAACGTTATCTATCAATTAAGTGTCAATATATTCGCTACTTGATTTAATCAATAAATATTAATTAACTGGCATAATCCATTCATGTGATTCAGTATTTCATTATTTTTGAGCATAAGTATGTTGCTGCTAAGTTTCCTTTACAAGCTGTAACTATGAAACTATGAACTGTTACTGTTAAATGAAATGAAATGTTACTATGAAAACTACTCTATGAATGGACATATCGAGGTCTGTATGATCATATCTTTACTTCTGTTAGCATACAGTATATTAAATGTATATGGACAAGGTTGCCTATGATATGTATTAACATATTTGGATATTATGCGATATTTCATATTCATACATGTATATGGCTTAAAGGTTAATTCCGTTCCATTTGTGACCAATTTCGTCACCATATATAGTATACGTCATGACCCATATTTACTTTTCCATCCAGGAGGACATGAAAGAGTATTCCACCTCCAAAGCAAAACTTTATATAGGAAAAATCGATTCGAATTTATATTACATATACAATATTACATATTGAGAGCTGTTGGGTAGGGCTTGATCACTGCTAAAAACGAACAAAAAACAATTCAAAATGGCAATAATCACGAGCACACTGTAGACCATACTATTAGAAAAATGCTGGTTCCAGTTCCAAGTGCACAATCCAATCAGCCGAACTACAACTGTCCACCTGCCATGTATTTTTTATTAAATTAAATAGAGCGTTTCGCTCAAGCTCAAAGAACTAAAAAACGCCACTTCACATTTAGGCTAATACGTTCACCAGTAACCAGTCTTTTAAGTGCACCACTTTCCACTTAAGTGCATTTTCTTAAAATGCAGCATTTCGACAGGACCACCAGCAGTTTGTAAAGCTTGGGAAAAATTACTCCTAGAAAATTGATAGCTCATTAGGTCCCTTAACGTCTTGTTCGTCGAAGGACGGTCATTTGTCATTGACTGCCGAGCACCTGTTGACGTTTGGAGATTTTATTCGTTTTAAAAGTTGTATGTTATACATATAGCCGCGGCCTCTTAATCACAACGAACATGATGCATGTGAGCCTAAAAATATCCACATTGAAATTGCAAAGGAATCTGGAGAACATCTCAACAAGTTGGAGAGCTCCAATATGAAATTTAAACTGCCATAGAAGCCATCAGAGAAAAGTCCATCAGTAATGACTGTTGAGTATGGAAATGTGCATACACTGTATTTGCAATTAAATAGCAAGACTGTTTTCAAAGGACAATTGTTTGCAGAATTGCATGATGTTATATAGACATCAGAAGACTGTCGTGTAGACAATCATTATTTCAAAATGATTTCTTATTTGCCCAGAAGTTATAAACTGTTTGCAATTAAAGCTATATTGCTCATTATTGAAAGACAAAAATGAGTTATGAAATCACCCTACCCACATGTTGGTAGTAAATTCAATATGGGTGAAATCAACATTAATCATGAACATAAGGATGGTAACCAACACTAACTTTTCATGAAGTATGTTTACATGTATTTAAGGCAGGTTGCACTCCGGGCAGATGTGGTCAATAATTAACAGGTTTCAAACCATTATGTTATAAAACTACAAGCCAGTTATTTTTCAAACTAAATAGTATCATCAGCTCGCATTCCGAATTGACATTAACCATCGATTCTGAAATCAGTGCATTGTGCTGTACACTGCACTGGGCCACATAAGGTTTTGTTGAAAATAACAAAATAGATCATATGACAAAAATGTAAAAACAACATGTTGGTTTTAGTCGCTAATGTTTTTATCTTGCAGCATTTGCTAGTAAATTGCCATGGATTAGAACTCCATTAATACTTATGGATAAATAAATAGAATCAAAATCTGCTACACACACATGCAAGTATTAACACTGATAAATTCAAGCATCACTCAATGCATACTTTCCATTGCACCGCTTGATCTCTTTCCCAAATGGAAGAAGTTTCTAGCATCTCTCGAAAATAAACTTTTTCAACTTTTCAAGCAGATAAAGAATGCCTTTTATTTCTTCATGTCGTATTTAACCTAACCTAAACTTATACCAGCCTCCTTTCCCATACTACAGCGCCCATACTGGAGCATGGCATGTAATAGTGGCTCAGCCACAAATTTTAGTCCGAAAAACTGCTATTTATGTTGCGGCAGCACAAGCACTTCCGGTCATTCCGCGTTCAAGAATGTCGTGAAAGAAATCGTTTCAATGTTAATATTTCCAGAGCTGCATGTCCTCACACTCTTAGGGTCAACACTTCCAACCAGCCTTTCTCGAGGAAAAGAATTTCATTACGTCCAGCAACCGAAATTAGAAGTTCTCCGTTGGCAGCACAGCAGGCCATCGAAGGAGCGACCAAGAGCAGCGGCCAGAGTCAGCTTTTTCTCACAAATGAGGCCATAATTGGGCGCGAAGCGTAGGTGGGCCCACTGTGCCAAAACGATTTCGCAGAGTTATTTAGTCCTTCATATCGAGTGGCCGCACGATGACCCCCCGTGGCCGATGATTTAACGAGGTGCCACGGTTTTTGGACAGGGATGCTCCCAGACGCCCAGATCAGCAGCTCGAATGGTCGTTCACTCAATGGGCCTGTCCATCAGCGCAGTATGGAGGCTGACCATTTTCCCACTAAAATGCGAAACTTAATATCGAAAAACGACCTCAAACGGTCAAAGTCTTGGAAGGCAGTTGCCGCCGTCACCGCGAATAACGAAATCAATTTGAAAACTTTGTGCAAAATTTGGAAGAAATAAATCTCGGAGTTTGTAAAGCGTCAGCGAAAACGCTTTATTTTACCACCCGCGAAACGTGTTATTCCGAGGGTGGGGCAGGCCTAATTTCGAAACCACCAGGGCGGCGCCATATTTGGCAAAACCGAAAAAGAACCGGAAGCAGCGCCGAGTGACAACTAGCAAGGCACTTGCAAAACCATTCTGGATAGCAACTTTTCAAAAATCTCAAAACCGGTCCTACGTGTAAAAATAAACACATAAACTGGGTGGTGTGCCCACATTAGAGAAGATAATTTTGAAAAACTTAGTTACAATGAATATACTTTTGAAAAAATTACAGTAACAGTACCAGGAAACATAACTTTTCTCTGTATGTCGACATTTTTGATTCTAGCGTTTGTAGCGTGCCTGCTTTTCCTTGAGCAAAACTGTACATCAACTCAACCAGGCTTTGAAATTTTGCTTTTGGTATGGTATTATGCGCGTATAACTTTAGGATCACCCTGTATATTTGAGGAAATGTCCCTTGATAAATCAACAAAGTTAAATATTTATTTGATTGATGGTGCATAACGTATAATATTGGTGGTACAGTGTAGGTATAGTTGTAGGGAGGTCTTTTGTTCAAAAAATGTGACAAGACTGTCCTTTATAAGAGCATTCCATGCAAATACATACATGTATATGATGCCAAATTACATATAAATAGATCACAATCTTGAATGAGCGCTAAAAAGATTAACATTCAAATCTTCAAAAAAAAAATCGGTGGGACAATCGAGACCATGGGCTGCAACTCTTTGTTATTACTCCTGTGAATTACTCCCTTTAATTCTGAAACACTGATATAGGAATCCGAGACCAGGCCACTGCGCTCGAAATAATCGCATTTTCAAAGTGAGGAAGCAATCATTTTTCAATTCCGAAAATAACATCGGCTGTTCCGAGCCGTAGACACCGGGACTCCAAACCGAATTTTTCTATTTCAAAATTGCACCAGAAGAGCAATTTTTTCGCTGGAAATTCAATAACTGATTACAAGCGAACATGCCGAGCATGTAGAATCATGCCTGTCTGGATGCGAACCCCTCCACCCGTCGAAATTGAGCTAGATGATGACGTCATCGGAAACAGGTATCATATCGGGCAGGAAAAAAGACCGAACTTTATACAGAGGATCCAATTATGCCGCACGCATCCTCCGTTCAAATGATGAAATTTCATAAATCGATGCAAGAAAGGTCTGGCCTCTGTTAGGCCTACTGCACTTCAGGCCACGCACTTGTGGTGAAGAATGCCGGTTGAGGGCTTTGCCTAGGTCCGGCTAGACTTTTAATCCCCCAGGAGATTAAAAATGATGACCGGCGCAATTAAAGACTACTCGATTGCCTATTTTTTAGTCAAGTGGCTAAACGATGGAACTTAATTCGACTCTTTCGAGTGAGTGCACGTGTAATTTGCGTCATTACGGCGAACAACAAAGGCGGAAGCAAAAATACTGGAAAGAGTTGCGTGTCTTCGCAATTTTGCGAATCTAGCATTAAACAAGACGCGATGGAATCAATACTGCCCTTGCTCGGCGCAGTGCTTCTGGAACACCAGCGAAGTACCTCAAAAATCACTGTTTACGTGCAGGTTTTAACTCGCCTTAAAGTTTCCTTACACCAAGTCACTTTCATGTGGATTTTCGTTAATCGCTTCACAACAAAGCAGATTTAAGCAAGATTTTGAAAAACATACATATGTCGACCACATCTTTGCAATGTCGCCTGAGCATGCATCTTATTTTGATGTAAGACCAGCACAGGGCAGCACGGGCTCATCTCAGGTTACGTTTGTTTAAACTGTTTGCATTCTATATAAGCGACTTAAATTGTTTGGCACTGGGTGTTTTGACTCAAGCCCCTCACTTGCCAAATCACAAATCAAGTAGTAGGTAGGTTAGGTTACCTAGCCTTAGGCTATCTAAAAGCTTGGATGTGTGAACAGTACGTCAATATCTATGTTGTCTTTACCAGCACTACTTCATCAACCATTGATTATTGTTGGTATATTTCAGTCAGCCATAGCGGTCCATCAAGTACTTTTTGATTGTAAGGCAAAAATTCAAAAATGCCGCCGCTGCATTTTTACTGAAAAGTGCTTAATACTGAAATATTAGGTGGATCTCTGGCAGGGGTTTTGGGGTTCCTTAGTCCTTTAGTTTGCGAAGCAATGATTACGCATATATAGTTTGTACACATGCATATTTTCGACGAAGTATGCATTTGTTTCATAAGTTCTGTCCATCAGCAAAAGTGTCTGCTGACTAAATTCACATTTGTAAACAAGGTTAAAACTACGATCACCCCACCTCTAAACAATCAAAATTAGATACTTGACACAATTTATTTATTCGAAAATTTCGCTTAATCCCAACTGAACCTAGACACACCCTCTATTTTTCGACGAACTAATTAAATTGTGCAAAATATTGTTGAAGATTGGACCCCGATAGCTCAGCCCGATAAAACGAAGGATGTTTACCCAGCCATGCAGCGAAGCAGTCACTGTTTGCCCATTTGTTCCCTCTGCCCCAGGGGTAGTTCGTGACGTCAGAATCCCCAAAAATTGATGACCTACACCTACGAGTCAATGAGGTCTCAAAATGCAGAAGCGAAGCTCCTTAAGATAGCGCGCCAGCGTTGCTTAGCAAAGTGAAGTTTTCCAGTAGTGTTTTAAATTTAGACGACCCCCTTTTGTCCAATGGGAAGCTGGCCCTCCATCCAATTCGCCAGCGAGGATTCCTTTGTGTTCCGCCATTGATCACGTTGTGGGTGGCCGAGGCGATACATTCAATTTATAGCGGCCAATGCCTGCTGACATAAACGTATTCAGCACAAAAATTGGTTTATAGGAATTCGGTTTGTTATCGGACCGCAGCATGTTCAGACTACTGTATGTGCCAGTGCACGTACAGCAATTCGTGCAATGGCCGAATTCATGGGAGTAGAAGTTGATTAAGGCAATAACCGTATAGTAGTGCATATGCTAACATTCCTCAAATGCTCTGCTGGAATGGCGTGGTGCACCAAACCGTGCACCGAGGGACCGTTACTGGTGGGTGTAGGGTGGTACCGTTACACAGTAGTTGGGCTGGAAATGTAAGGAAATGCAGGGTGAGAGTGAAGGAGTTCAGTGATAAACGAAAATGGGCAAATATGATTGTAGTATGGAACAAGTTTGGAGCAGCCAACCCCAAACTGATTTTGCAATTTCTTCCAACTATTGTGTTTTAACTTGAAGGTAAGGTGAATTTAACAAATTCATTTCTCACTAAATTTGCAAATACAAGCACCTTCGTCAGGTGCTTCGTCAGGTGCTTGTATTTGAACATACCAAAACAAAAAAAAAAAAATTGTAGAATACAATGGAGGCAAAATTTGCGGCAAATAAATCTGTCGAATTGACCGAGCCGTACCTATCTTTAAGTTCAAAAATTAAACCGGTCACAGTATAGGATGAGTAATCAAACTATAAATTATCTGAATGTTGGAATTAACATCATGTCATCAAATTATAATGATGGTATCATAAATCATTAAGATGGTAGCACCATTGGATACTCTAATTTGACATGCGCATGTTAACTCACCTTACACCAAGTCACTTGCAGCATGATTTACCATATCTGTCCCCCTTGGCGGTCACACAAAACAGCACAGAACTTAAGTATTACAATTTTCTACACCAGATACAGGATACACTCGAATATAATGTATATTCCCCAAATAACCCTGTGGACATTGATTGCCAAGTACTATATGCGAAAAAACATGACATCTATTCATGCCTTGAAATAATAGTAAATTGGTCACTACTAGAGTTCTTACTGATTACTGTCGTTATTGGCAATTATTACAATTACCATCTACTTGACAGTCATACCAACCATGATTGCCTCCACCACGATCGTATGTAAGCAAATTGCATGTCACTTACTCGTACATGTTAGGAGTCATCAGGGAATGATGATTACTAAAGTGATAGATTGGTATCACAAGTTTATCATTGATGTCGATGAACAATGGACAACAGCTCGAACAACTGTGGCAAAAAATTCACGTTAATAAATAATGACACTGTTCTCAATCATCGTTTTATTGACAAGGCATGCTTGTTTTGGTGTCCTTTTACACCACCCAACGAATGTCGGTGTAATTTCAAGACACCCTGTATTCAACTAAACTTGTTTAGTATTGTGAATTTATCAATTTTTATTTTTTAATGATATATAACGTAGTGCACAGTAGTGTAAAATATGTGTTTAACTGCTGCATACACGTATGTTCTAATTGCGTCACATTACAAATAAGTGATTTTCTATAAACAGGTATCAGCCGACAGAAACTACGATAAAGTGAAGTTTTCTTTACAGCTCGTGGTTTGGCAGTGGTTGCAAATTTGGTTACAGTGTAACGAATCAAATTACATTTTGGTGAGGTTATGTCTGGTTAGAAATGTTAATGCTGACCCTTACAACTCGTAAGATAGCAGTGATTGCCTGGCAGTAGGGGCAGCTAAATCAGAAATGAGAGTTTTTGGTTAGTTTTAGTTAGGCTATACATCATTAAACAAAAAACGAAAATAAATATAGAAATAATAAAATAAATAAGCATCGCCCCTGTATACTAGACAAGGGTTGGAAAATTAAGATTTTCTGTACATTTAAAGAGTCGACTACAGTATACCGTACACGTTGGAACATATCCATTGTCTCATTTATGTTTTATTCCATTCCATAATATACACCAGTCAGCTAATGCCACTTCGTGGGGGTGGATGTACCCAATCCTACCAATGGAAAGTAATTTCAGATTCACTGCTCCTAACAACCAGGCAATCACTGCTAGCTCAAAATCTATTAGGAAAAGTAGGAGCAGTAAACTATCCTGGAGCATGTATAAAACAGCAAGTACCAAAGTACCCCAAAGTTTACTGTCAGTTCTAACCTGTTTGCAGTCACATTCCTTTTCCTTTGAGGATCCCCAAAATTAGAAGGATCCCTGCACAGCCAGAGAAGTTCTCAGGACCCCCAAAATGCACTGGCCCAAGGCATCACGAGTCATCCTACACTGTAAACCGTAAATGTACAAATGCAATTTTTGTGGGGCACAAATGTACATTTGCACCCCATATATCATATACATGTACATGTATGTGCCCAAAGAGATAAAATGATTTAAATATTTGTACCTCAAAGTACAATGTACCCCTAGGAACACATGCGATGAACATATGTACCCATAGGGTGTGTATATAGTCTCAAAACATTTGTACTCTTAAGGTTCAACATTTGTACTTTTTCCGTTTAGAGTGTAAGCAGCCCGCAAGGTGGCGCCACAAACAGGGCATTGGCTCCACCAGAGCGAAGCAGGGCCAACTGTGGGTTTTTAACGCCCGTCTGGCTGCGCAGCCCAAACGCAAAGCGGCGTCGCCTCTCCCATCAGGGCCTTTTGTTGTAGCAGCCGATTATTAATTTAATAAATTTGGCAAAGCGGATAAAATTAAGCCGCGGGCCGCCTGGCCGTGATGCCCCTTACGCAAAGCTCAATGTGACAAGCTGTCCGAGCTTCTCGCTCCAGTGCGCGCTGTTTGCCGTCTCCATGGCAACAAATCTTGACATTTATTTGATGGCCCTGTTTGTTCGGGAGGGCGCAGTGGCCAAGACCAGGCTAAGAAACGACATCCGATTTGCGCTTAAACCCATTTCCTCCGCATGCGTCCCAACAAATCGGACGATCGCATTACCAGAGCCGACTGATTGGCCGCTTTCGGGCCAGGGAAAAAACATTCCATACTCCGTTTTGTTCCCTTGCCAAGAATCGAAAAAGCGCGCCGCGGCCATCACTGGGGTCTGTCAGGACAGTAAACAGCGGTCAGCGAAAAACGCCGTGTTGTTCGAGCGTGCCTTTTGAAAACCTTTTGGAAGATCAATAAAATTAAGATGATGCTGTTTTGTGTGCGTGACACGCTGCTCCGATACGATAAGTAAGGGCGCTTGCTGCAGTGGTAAATAAAAGGCAAAATGACCTGATGTTCAGGGTGCCAGGCATGTGGCCAGCTATGTCCCATTTTGTCACATTTTGTCACATCCAAGAATTGGACATTTGTCACATTATGTCACATGCAAATATCGCTTTTGTCACCTTTTGTCACATGCAAATGTTATGAAATTGATTATTAGTTCATCAAAATTCTCACAAAATATACTTTATCTGCAAAAATGTTACATTTTATTGAATTTTTTTTTTAATTTTTACACACGTTTTGGATAACTGATTCAAGTTTTCATCAGCAAGCTCTATGCCGCTTTGAATGATGGCATTTGCAGCTTCTACTTTTACAATATCTGTGCGGCTAGTACTGCAGGCCTCATGTAAGACCTTCATTCCTGCATGCAATATTTTTTGGGCTTTTTCCTTTTTTTGTGGTAATTTCCTCTTCATCAACAGAATTTGTTTGAGCCCAGTCTCCCTTATAATTCTACAGATAGGTCATACATAAAAGAGGTTTCTCTCTTTATTTGTTGCATTTGTCACATTATTTTCCATTTTTTACAGAAAGTGTCACATTTTGTCACATTTGTCACACAGGTTTCAAATTGTCACATTTTGTCACATTTGTCACATCGGCCACATCCTTGGGGTGGACAAAATAGCTGAACTTGTTCAGGGCGCACTGTAAACCGTAAAGGTACAAATGCAGTTTTTGAGGGGTAGAAATGTACATTTGCACCCCATATATCAAATATGTACCCAAACGGATGAAATGATTTAAATATTTGTACCTCAAGGTACAATGTACCCCTTGGAACACATGTCAAGGGTACACGTACTGTATAATCAACATACTGTATGTGTCCATAAGGTGTGTATATAGTTTTAAAGCATTTGTACCCTTAAGGTTCAACATTTGTACATTTTCCGTTTAGAGTGTGTCTACTGGAGGTGGCATTGATCTGTTATGCATACTTCCCTGATTGCTTTTTAATGAATTTTTCATGACTTCAACAAATGTTCAATGCCTTTTAAAAAAATACTGGGAAGTTCATGTTTTATCATCATAAAATAGTGATTTTCACGCTCTAGCACTCTAGGTGATGACATGCAAAATCGGCCAAGGAAAATCGATGTGGGTGAAATTTGTATTGGAATCAAAAATGACAGAAGTTAGTAACACAAAAGTGAGCACAGTCTATAACGCGGTAGGAAGAATTCACACACACCTCGAGTTATGACATCATTTGTATGAACGTATTTTGCATGGTGTCATAAACTGATATGGTATTCAGGTGTATCATATGATATACTGGAGAGAGCATCCACGAAATAAAATCCAGACTACGCCATTGCCTCTCCCTACTCAATAATATATTATAAGATTCGGAATGAAAGACGTTATTCAAAAGTTGATTATGAGCAAAAGTCTGTTATTTCTGCTTGCTAGTTAACATTTCAACTTCATTTGCATATTAAAAAAAAAAAAAAAAAAAAAAAAAAAAAAAAAAATTTTTTGGGGTTGCTCCGGCCTGCAGCGATATGTCGTTTGGAATGAATATCCGAACTAAGTCTTATGGTCAATGTAACCGTACGACCAAATTCTCATTATCGGTGCAGAATGTTCAATTACCCAAGCTGGTTTTCAAATTCTGACTATAGTACATGTATACTTGAGCTCCTTTGAGGAATATGCAAGTATTCATTTCCACTAACTGCTCAAGAAGCCACGTTATTTCAATTAAACCAATTACGTCTACTTAAAATTTACAGTAATTGCATTTCTGCTTGCATATGGACCCCCAATAAGGCAATTTGTAAGTCGGATAATGTGCGTTTCCTAATTAACAGATAATTAGACAAGCATGCTCGCTTCGCGATATTAATTGTTGCTCGCTCCATTTCTGCATATGTCAGTTGAAACTTTTTTTAAGAATTGTAATTTAATATACATGTACGCATATTCGCGTGCGGGGGCGTTCGGGTGAGCAGTCCTCATATGGTGAAGGGTCACCTATACGCGAACAAGTTTAAATGCCAACATCCATATGTTGCTATATGACAACGTTATAGCATCACTATGGCATCGAACGATAATTTGTCTTGAACAAAAAGCTAACCTGGGACAACCTCCCTCGTTTTTCTAACAAAACGATGTTCCAGAGGGCAGGATAAAACAAAGATGTGAAAGAAAATACCCTTGTGGTACACAAACATTTAATAGCTAAATGTATATCTAGGTCCATTTCCACAAAAGGCAAGGACATGTACTTCAAGTGGTGTAGGGTACTCATTGGACACCAAACATGAAATTTCCACACTGGAAGGTAATTTATCCATGTCTTAATAATTACAGGTTAATATCATCTAATAAGAAGTATAGTGTTACAATGCTGTGTTAGCATTTTCCTTGTAACTGAATTTCTAAATCAATTAATCAATAATTCCCAAGTCATCTGAATTACTTGTAAATCAGGAAGATCCTATTAGTCAGCGTTTTACGTGTTTCGAGCATATTATATCGAAAATTAGTAAGAATAAAGTATTTGTCAGCATTGGTTGCATATATACTGTAGTTGCAAATCAATTTTGTTCATCACAGCCAATCTGATTTAATCTGTTAACTCTTCGAAACGTCGTGCTGAGATAGTTTAAAAATTGGCTGTGATCTGATTTATTTTAAATACTGTATTTGCGACATGGCAAACCGATCTACAACTCACGTAAACCACAAGTTGCTAGTTTTAAACTCCCTTATACAAAATCAACATCATTGTTTACACCACAGACTTGTACTCTTACGATGCACTTCATTTAATTCTTACAAGTTGCTCCGTTGGCGGAGCACCACACTGAGTCCTTATTTTTCCCCCATACTCACATGGGTTTCGTACATTTTTGTAGAATATAGCCCCGATTGTCCGCCAACTTTGACACCAACTGTATAAGGTTGACGTTAGTAGATCTATTGTTTTTCCAATATTAATTTGATCCGGAGCTGGCAAAGCAGCTTCTGGAAATAAATAGCAGTGTTATGGAGCGGATCCCAAATTGGAGTAGTTGTAGCAAAAACGGAGCAATTAGCGACCATCTCCTTCAGGAAATGCCCTTTTTAATCAGTTGCCCATTTGCGTTGTTTAACGCCTCGAGATTGGATCGCGGTCCAAAGGCGCAGCGGACATGACGACATAATTGCGCTGACCAGCGTTTATGGCGTCCAGTTGCGCTGGGAATCCAGGATGAAAAATGGTAGTAGACCTAGCAGTTGTCCCCCCGGATGTCGGTGGCGGATTCAGGCGGAACGATTACTCTCGGACAATCTCGTCTGGACAAATCTCGCGAGACCATAACAAAAGACGTTCGCGAACGCTAACGAGATTCTCCAGGATTCAAAGGGGTTGGGTCCTCTCAGGTTGTCTTGACGGTCGAGTGGGGATCTGAGTTTTACAAATATAAAAGTAATTGAATGCCTAGTGCAATAGATGTTCTTATTGGATGATGGAGGCACCAGCTCAGTGGAACGACAACGAAAAGAGGCATGGTCTCCATGGCCCGTTATTGGAGTGCAAAAGACAGCCCATGAATGCTTTATGGCCCAAACCCAAACGACATTGAAATCATAGAAACGGTATGCAACATTTCATTTTGCAACAAAAATGCTAAGGGTGGGATACGTACGTTCTTTACCGACGTTAATGATGCAATTTGTCACAAACAAGGCGATTTGTAGGAAAGGTGTCCTTGATCGATATGGGCTCAGTTCTGTTCATGGTTGCAGTCCACGACACATATTTAATAAGCATTGGCTATGAATCCAATAGAAAGCAGTCTATCGTTGAAGGCATGAATCGTACATTATGAAAACCAACGGATTTTGCACGATTGTATTTACAATTTTTCAAGCTCCCAGGTTTTTTAGGCTTTAGTTCCCCATATTCGCCAATATCTCAATCTTACTCTACATGTCTGTACAGTCATGAACCTGAACCATAGCATGTTACCTGAAAAGTATTTCACAGCTCCCAAGTATGGCAAGGTACGCTGTAGCTCAAAATCATTCTGAGAAACGGGACAATATTCCCCATGAAAACAGAGAAATGGTTTATTCAATGCTCAATGGGTTCGCCAAGACTTCATCATAGCAATAGATGGGCTGACATGATACTGATAGTTAATTCTCCAGTTGTTGTATTGTTTTCCCCCATTTGTCCTTAAAATATCATTGTTTTGAAGTATAACCAATTGATTAACACCCTCTATACACCTTTACAAACATGAATTCATTCCTTAGATATCTTAATTGGCTGATGTAATTAAATAATAAATTATTTACCATAAACAGCGTGGCCTTGACGTAATTGGCAATATCAGAATCAATACGATAATTATGCACAGCAGTTTATATGCACTGCACATTTAAACTGCACTCAGTGTAGTTGAATAACACCTTTCAAAGCTGCCACGTTTTTGTATTTATGTTATTTTTGTTGAACCTGAAGTGTCTTTGGGTTCCCCTTAACACCAGGCAATCACTGGCAGCCTACGAAATCTCAGGAGAGGCCCACTTATGGTGTCTGCCCGAACGTTTGTAAACCAAATAAAGCATGAAATCCAGCATCTAGAAAAGGTGACATTGACCTCTTATCAAGCGAATGTAGTTCGAAAAATATGTAATTCTTATGTGTAGCTCGAACCATGCTCGAACTTTTCCGTATTCATCATTCCTGCGCCAAAAAGCCGAAGTTTCTAAAGAAAAGATGCATACACAATGGTACAAAACTGATCATTCCAAGCGTGTAAATTTCCCATCATTCCCTGAGGGAGGTCTCGTCTCAAGCCCGTGCTTGTCCCTACGGGCCAGATAGGCTGCGTGGTCAAAGGGCACGGCCCCTAGATGGCGCACGCCGAGCACAGAGATGTCTGAGCCGAAAATGATTAACTGGCTTGGTGGCTTCCCTGGAAGCTGCTGCGTCAGCTCGACCAATTCCCAGCCACGTTTCGTATGCCAAACGGGAAGGGATATCTCCAGGCACTGACATAATAAAAGCGGCGGAGGATTGATATATGGAATTTCATATCTAGATTTACAGCCGGATAATGCAGGTGCCGTAGATTGCTAGTCAATGATCAGGCAATTCGCTGGGGCACCGGATGAGCAGGACAGGCGCGTCAGTGTGCATGCCAAACGACGAGTGGAAGGAGATTGATCGGATTTCTTTGCGGCCGAAAAGACTTGAGACCTAATCCAATTTGGGCTGCAATCAAACTCCTGGAAACCGCCGTTTGCCCTAACGGATAGTCGGACCCCATCGGTCCCCCAGATAGGCTTTCCCCATCGACTGTCTTCTGGACTCTTGGAAACAAGTGTCCGAAAGCGTGTGTTATTGGTTCTAGGTCACTTGCCATTGATTAGGCTAATGGGTGGGAAATGTGGACAAAAGCGAGCAGGCCATCAACACTGCAAACAAAGGGTTCAGCCGTTTGCAAAGAATAACAGCGTGACAAGCAAAAGAGCTGTTAGGAATTTCCCAATGGAAACGCTACATATGTTTTGGTCATGCTATGTGCAGGATGCCCATCCAACACCATGCTTGCGAGAAATGATTCAAGTACATCATGTAGTGTGTCATCGTACCATGTTCAGTTTCGGCCACCAATTCTGTGTAGATTCTGTATACGAAAGTATGTGCAAAAACTGAGTGACAGCTCATGTTGCATTGTAGCCCAAATATTTTAGAAATGTAGGTAACTCATTCTGTTGCCCTTCCTTGTTCTTATCATTATTCGTAGTCAGTTGAATATCATCCCAAATGAAGACATGTAATGAAATGCACGCTTTCTTATTTGAAAGACTCCAGTATGTAGCAAAGATATACATGTCAAAGTACTTGCATAGTAGACGATTAATATTGTCATCAATTTTTCGCGATTTTCAGAGCCTAAGTGATGACAATCATTGAAAAAATTCGAATTCAGTCAACGTTTTACAAAAATTAGATAACTTGAGGCTAGCTTTTGTTAAACACGAGAAATACCAAAAATAAAAACAACTTCTAAACAATGGTAATCAATACATCACGAGCTATTTATAGACTTGCTTCTCCATATCTCCAGTATATTGCCAATGTTCGAGTTTTGTAACTTTGATGCAGAGCTCCATTAACCCTATGGCGTATTCTACCCAATTAAAATGTCAACAGCAACACGTCTACTGTCGCATTATGGGAGACAGGAAGCCAAGCACACCAAATTGTTGCTGAATGCTTAAAATTTAAGGAACTTCAAATGCTCAAATTTTCGTTAAACTCGCAGAACCAAAGTCATATTCCACCATCCTAAGGAAGCAAGCATTTTACCACGCCTAATTTGGCCACCTCCTGGGACGACAGTACAGCGCAGCTCCGTCCCAGTGGCAAGGCAAATTTCGATTCGCACTACGGCAAAAATAATGATTGCTCGGTTGCTATAGAAATATAGTTTTCATTTGGGTCTGAGGCCGTTGGGGGGGCCGAGCGGATCACATTTGACATACGGTCTGTTTTCCTCGCCCGTATCTAAATCCGAAAAGCAATAGGACAAAGTATATCGTTAGCCGAGCAGCACAGGCAGCCCGATGAAACATCTCCAGCTTTTATATTCAGATGTGCTCATATCGCCTATGAGAAGCAGTAACCTCCTCAATCTATCTGGTTTGCATCTGTCACGCAACCCATCTCCTCCTATCGTCCAATAAACGAAAATGAATGCCTCTGCATCGCAATGCAAAAAGAGGCATGCCCTGCTCCTCGATACAAGAGGTGTTTGTTTGCAAATGAAAACTGTCAATTTCATTTTTGCTTTTTTCGACGATAAAAATCAATACCGCGCATCTCCTCATCCCTGGGACTCAAAAACGCCATTTTGAAACGGGCTGGTAATAAAGTGGGATGGGAAAAAATACAGTCGTTAAGATAGGACATCATTTTTTGGTAATAACCGGGCGAAATGGAGCCAATCCAGGATTATCCCGAAACGGCGAAGGAATCAGATGGGGAGGAAATGAAGCAAAACTATATTAACTCGATAAAATTTGATATGATGCGGCGCTCCCATAAACGACTGCCATTTGAAACGCATGGACTGCGGGCCAAGTAAAACAAAAGAAAACCCAGGTTCAATGCCACATAATGGCTCGGCTTAGCAGCTATTGGCCTGCAGCTAGCAGATTGCTGCCGACCCTAACCAGGTAGTTTTTCATGGCTAAAAACGCATGGCTTGGGTGGTTATCAGCGAGTGAAGACAGTTGTGTAGAGGGAGGCATAATGGATGCTTATCTCCTGGATTTCAGTGCAAATATTGTCGAATGGGAGTCTGCACATAAAATGTCGAGAATTTAATACCCCTTTATCAGCGAAGGAAAATGGGTGCATAGCTGGGGCCCTCCATACACTATGTCAGGCAGCGACAAGTATTCCACAGCTATTTAGAAAGAAATTCCCTGACATTCCAATTTTTTCCCATACCTTATCGATGATTTTCACGGTCAATAACAATTGACACGTATCAGTGTTACAATTGATGTTCCCTTCTAAATGATATTAACTGCGTTGAATGTGGTTAAAAATGGCACAACTTAGCCAGCATTTTGGAAATAACATTAGCTTTTCAGTTTATCAAAACCACAATTGAAGGCATGCCATCTAATATGCACTATATGCAAAATGTATGTTTCTGAGATCATCAATAAAATGTTGCAACATCCACCTTCAATCGTGCTTTCCTGAAAATTTAGCATTTAAACAATTCAATAGCAGACTTAGTTTTTAACAGCTCCAGCAAGGGAAATCATTTAGTTGTGGCGAGACTGACAATTGCCCATCAAATTTTGCTGACTTAATATTAATGCTGTGGATAAAGCTCAAGAAAAGAATGGGGCACCTTTTGTTCAACTGGAAATGAATAAGATCCTGCAAGATACTGGAGCTGAATAAGCTAGCAGTGATTGCCCCGGCGCAGTTAAACATAGAAAATACAATTTCAAGGTTAGTTTAGGCAAGCATAAAACAAACCTTAAGGAAAATCTAACAAAGGATACCTGTAAGATATGATAGACAGGACAGGTGATATTCTTGTCTACCAGACAAGTGGGTTTCAAATAGTTGTGCATTACATTTTGCATGACTAATCCCACATATTTCCCATGCATCATTTCCCATTCCAGAATGCACAATGCCATGACCGAGATAGCCCAAACAGAGGCACAGGTTCAATTGCTGAGTCCCAACACCTCCCACACGAATTCCGTAACACAGTATGGCTGCCATGCACACGTGCCCTTAAGTAGGAGCGTCACGCCGAAACCACTTTGATGCGATTAGAGGCCCAGAGCACCTTTCAACAGCGTCGAGATTTGTCTTCGGAAAAAAGGAAAAGGAGATCAGGAATTCGGGAAGGACCTAGGCGAGGCACAAAGCGACGGTTTGTTGTCGACATAAGCGGTCTGAGGAAAATCCTTTTAGTGGAATTAAGTTGCTGGAAGTTCGTCCAGGCAAGGATAGGCAGATGCCCGACTATTATTGCCTTGCCAAGCAGACCGAGCCTTCCTATAATATTTCAAAAGAAGAAAAGCAACGCAAGGGCGCATGCGCCCCTCGCTTTATGGTCCTCAAAGGCAGTGTTGTAAGCATGGACGCTTCTTATGAACCCACTACAAACTGTGTGGGAATTACGAGCCATAGCCATCTATACGTTAAACAATAAATGGCTCTGGCAATATATACGTTAATAAAGAAGTTTCAGGTTAGACACACATATGGATGGGGTATTCGTCGCCAAAAAGGCAAAGTTCAAAGACGTTTATGTTATTATGTAACGGCTACGGAGGTACGGGTATTTTATGTTCGATATTTCATTCCTCGCAAAGCCATTTCATTGATAATGTGTTTTTTTTCCCTTATTTTTTTTGTCTCGACAGAGAAAACGATTTTGGAAAACGTCGCGAGCTTCCATTTTGATTGAAGAAAATGCAGAAAGTCAATTTAATACGTTGGCGATTTGGGGGGATGGTTATGTGCGCCGCCGTATTTATATTGAATTACGAGCTTGATGAAGACCGCACACGAAGCTCGAACGCAATATTCACAAAAAATGGATGGAAAGGTAGCTGGAAAAACTGAGGTTAAGAATGTGAGCGACGGGATCCATTTTATCTGTTTTTACCACAAAAAATGACCTTTTTTGAAAGAAACCTCTTTCTGGAAGAGAACATATTCATAATGTATGTTACATGCAAGTACTCTGTAGCTATGTTGACTTTCTCTTTTGCATTAACTACAGTGTACAAACTGCTTGAAGCGTTGCACTAGAAATTATAGGATGTCAGCCTTGAAATAATATCGAATAAGTAAGTAAATTTGACAAAGCAGGTAAATATTCACATCAGGTGAGAAAAGCTTTCGAAATACAGGGTTATCAGTCCTTCCATCATTACAAACATTTTTAAATGACTTTGATCTAGATATATTTACCCGAAAATATGAATATATGTCACCAAACAAATGAAAGAAGGCAAGAGTTTAAGTCTCATGACAGGTTGCAAAAATATTAACATAAGAACGAAATTTGGCTAAGATTATTTTATGCTTTTGTAATTAGTGCAGGCCAGTAATTAGTGTCGGGCTTTACAACACCCTGTGTATACAGTATGTTTGTAAAGTTTGAATGCGCGTGTGGAAGGAGGGAGAGCAAGAGATGCATTGCCCCTGTAACTATGCAAACAATGTGAACGACTAACCTATGCGTGGTTGCCACCAATTTGCGGGAGTTTTACAGGGTGTCCCATAAGTCTAAAACATAGGGAAAAGGATTTGTTGAAACTAAGTTTTTGGAGCCGATTGCCATACGAATGATGAGTGTTTGTGAGCAGATGGGGACGTATCCAGGTCGTTTTTATGTTTGGGGGAAGAAGTTCAAGTCTGAGAGCAGTGGCAGGCAGACAGCATTGAACAAAAACTTGAACGAGCTTCAGACAAGAGCATATTAAACGTCAGTGGAAAAAACATTTACACGTAGCAAATCAAAATAGCATAAAACTATACGGTTATCGTTTTAAAATTGTGCTCCAAATAGAATAATGCACCACATTTCCCAGTTCTACGGTATGTCACTCTTCGATAAGTGATTAACACTGTTTTCCAGGCTGATCAGTGATAAGCAACAGAGCGAATGTTGGCTCAAATATTGCATTACATGTAGTAATCATAAAAGGAAGACGAAACCACATCCCGTTTTAAGCAATTCTCGCTTCTCGTGCGTCTAAAACGTGTCACATTTTCAGCAGCCACCTTCTGACACACGTAATAGACAGCCCGGAGCCATATCGCCGTGCGCCGCAAGACATCATCAAGAAAGTTGGCCCCCAGAGTTGGGCAGCCAATGATGAACACCTTTCAACACCATGCAACAGCAACGTGTATACGTGCCAGGACTGGATGAAATAACATGCTCGTAGGCATGCGTCCAGCGACGTCGGCGACAAATCATACGACATTCTCAAATGGTCATCTGGGCGCTGCTGATGATTGTCTGGTCCTCAAAACAATCAACAGCGCCGATAAAACGCTATCTGGCCATGCGCATATGCGCCCCGGCAACAAAAACGACCCGTCGCCACATGTCCATAAACCATTGGCGGACGTGTGAGAAGTTGCAAAAAAGGAGCCATCTTGATAGCGGGATGATAGACCGAGCGAAATGGCAAAAACGCGTGACATGAATGACAACAAGCAACGAAAGAAACGCTGCCAGATGACAAGGTGAGCTGGACAGGTCAGCAAACACCTCGAGCGATAGCATTGGACACGTCCGCGCAATTTACTATGTGTCTCTGGCTTTCGCCAGGTCTTCCTGTGCGCATACAAACTGAGGTAGCACGGCTGTAGCTTCCATTACAAAAAGCTGCTCAACGTCATCTGGGTAAATTGGCTCAAGTTGCACTGCACTGAATGTGGTATTATTCTAAGTCTGTACATCGAAGTTTTTCTTCGAAGACACATTTACCGAAACGTCTCTTGGTGAGAAATGAGTCTTTGCATGGTAGGACACTGAAGTGACAATTACTATAGTCGTCACAAATAAGGAGCGGAAATTTGGGCAGCCAATCAGAGAGATTCTGATTATCGATTGACTCTATCA